>JAJSOF020000021.1:44044880-44084880 GCA_025594305.2 Periplaneta americana | reverse complement strand
GTAGAATTATGTCTACAGAGTTCAAGTCGGCCTTCCTACAGAGATATCAGAGAGGTTTCAGGAGTAGAATTATGTCTACAGAGTTCAAGCCGTGAGAATAGAGTGATTTTGGCCCTAGAAAGGTCGAAAGACAAAGATTTTGAATAAGCTTTTTTTTCGGAGTTCATCCATGGTATACAAGAGTTGACATATATCGTGTGTTAGGCTCGAAGTCGATCGCTCGGGAGAACATAAAAGTCATCGGCTGGCGATTCTGGAACCGAAACGTTCACTCCTCACGACTTCCGTTAGGAGTGCAGAACGCTATTGACACTTTTACAGTCGTGTACCCACATCCTTCTTCTTTCAAACCGTATACGGCGCACATTCCCTAAAAATGACCAATAGATAATAAAACACCGAAAAATGTAAGACCCGCACAATGAAAGTAGGCTATATTTTTCGTACTGGAGTGAAACGAGTTTATATTGCATCCTGCATTGTCTGTGATGTCTCAGAAAAAAGATATTTCATCAACTTCTGAACCCCAGTTATTACACTTTCTATGCGACTAATAAGCACGATGTTTTAAAACATTTACCCTGAAGTGCCAGTTTTGATAGAGTAGACGCCTTCTCATAAGTCGACTGTTTTGCAAGGTTAAGGAGATCTATCTGTCTCGTTCATCCCTCTTTCATGGCGCCGGAAATAAGCCGCTTAAGTCCACGTTCTCTTTGAATAAACTTCTCCGTTACACCAGATTCCATTGTTTGAGCCTACGAAACAAAATGTGATTCTATGACAGTGACAAAGTGGTCGCGAATACAACGTTGACATGCACTGTCTTTCAGAATATGTTGCTGTATAACAAAACAGAGGCTATCTCATTAGACTACGTTAGATAATAATGTCGCTTTATGGACCACCAATTAGTTCGTGTTAGGTTAAATTTTAAATTCATACCAAAGCTTTCCTAATTAGTACCTATACTTGAAATATATTGCTGACAAGAATTAACGTGCTTAACAAATTTTGGCAACTGAGCTTAGAATGTTGGATAGTATGGTTTTCTGGTTTAAGAGGACTTGCACGTAAACAAATGGCAATAATCATTACAAATTTGCAAATATTGAACGTGTAAGTAATCAAATTTTACTAAATTGCGTTATAATGGATTATTTAGAAATATTTTTAAATGAACAGATATAACTTTTGAGTTCACAATTTTTTACTCACTGTTACATACTATGTGGAAAAATATTTTTAAATATAGGACCAACATTATATGAATATGGGTGCGTCTATGGTAATTCAAAAATGTTGGCAGTCAATTTTTATGTTGAAGTAGTTTAAATTCATAATTTCTGTAAAAATACTTGACATTCCTATATCAGAATAATAATAATAATAATAATAATAATAATAATAATAATAATAATAATAATAATAATAATAATAACTTACAAATGGCTTTTAAGGAACCCGGAGGTTCAATGCCTCCCCTCACATAAGCCCGCCATTGATCTCTATCCTCAGCAAGATTAATCCAGTCTCTATCATCATATCCCACCTCCCTCAAATTCATTTTTATATTATCCTACCATGTACGTCTCGGCCTCCCTAAAGTGTTCTATACAGACTTGTTACATTCTAAGTGCGAAATCTCATAATCTTATTCCTTTTCTGTGGTCGTGCCAGAGAATCAGTCCCATTTCGAGGACAACATGTTAATTACATATTTATTTCATATTACATATTTATTTAATATCACATATTTACTTACATATTTCACAATTTGATATTACATAAAAATCCGGGCTCTCTTGTAAAATCACCTTATTGCATCTATTTTCGTTTATTATGTTATAATTGTATTGTTTGTAGTAATTAGTTCTGGATGTTTGAAAAAGAAGGCCTTCACTCTATCAGACAAATGAAAAAAATACTTTCCGATCTCCCCCATTTCAATGTGTTAGTCTAATTTAATTGATAGCTATTCTTTTCCCCTTTCAAAATATTCTTAATTGTTTCAATTCAACAGTGAAAGGGCTGAGAAAAATGGCCAACAGGCTTGTAGTTCACAAAGGTCCTAACTGACAAGCTGAAGACTGCTTTGCAAGGTCGCTCGCCTGCATACTTTTTAGTTTATTTTTCTTTCCTCATCCCAATTGATTTACAAACTCGGAGGTTATTAGTTAGATATCCATCAAGGTCGTAAACACTCTAATGGCCACGTTCCATAAGAAATCGACTTTTACCCTCTGCCTGTAGTTTCCTTGTATTACCTTAAATGGTGGTATTGTGCCATGGTGAAAACGTGGCATGAGATTCCTACTATTTTCAAGTACTTATACAAGATGTTTCCGAGGTGGTGCTACAAACTTTCAGGGATGATGGTGAAGGGCACATGTATCAATTTGAGATAAGGAACCATGGTCCGAAAATGACTGAGTCGAAAGTTATAAGCAAAAATAATTGTGTGGAAGTGGAATTGTAATTTGGCATCACGTGCTCTCCTTCCCTTAACCTTTGGAACAGTCGTGGAAAGATGGTATGGACCGGATGTCTCCTACGGGGGTACTTGTCCCGATACAATCATTGAGATTGTCTACTGTTCCTATTGGCTCATCCATATTCGAAAATCAGGCCTACTTATTCCGCTCTCGTGTACTCCTCCATTTCACTAGGACTGATCGACTGGACACTGCAACTTGTACACATACACATACTTGCTGTCTACAGACGTGCTTATCAGGACCGACCATGTCCGTTACACATTACGCTATCTGCATTGCTTTAGTGTAGTTTCCTGTTCCCATCCCTCAGACAGCGTACTGAATGGAATAATGTAAGTAGACAACGTAAACAATGTCACATCGATTCAGTATGTGTAAGATGTTCAGATAAATATACATAAATAAGGTGTACAGAAGAATAAAAGTATTTCTTTTCCACATAACTACTTTTCCTTGTAACTTTCAACTCGGTCATTTCCGGACCATGGTTTATCTCATACATGTGCCCTTCGCCATCATCCCTGAAAGTTTGTAACACCACCTCGGAAACACCCTGTGTATATATATATATATATATATATATATCAAGTGTTATAATTCCCACACAACTGAATATGTAACGAGACGGAAGACTCAATAATACAATGCATATACAGCAAGCCTCAAAGAATACGTACAAGGATAGTAATGTGAGCTCTTGAAAACTGGAATATTAATATTCGTCCTGCCATTTTGAGACATTAATTTCTATTTTCGCACAGAGCTGTGAATATATGTGTGAATAAACTATACAATGAACATCAATTTATCAGATGAAGCCAACGTACTATGATAGGAACGATCATGAGTTTAAAATCAAATGTAGGAAACAGAAAACGGATGTAGGTAAATTATCATTTTTAAATCGAATTATAAATGATTAGAATGACCCACCTGCAGCGTCTCTGAGGGCTGTCCTTATTTAAGGAGATTTAAAAATAAATTAAAAAGTTATATATAAAGTGTAAATTAAAAAAGGAGACGTTACATTACTTAAGATTACAGGTATTTAGGCTACTTAGCCTGACGAGTTATTCCCTTGGTTTGAATTGTAACTTATTTTAAAATAGCTTGTAAGAGGGTCTTAGACTACAAATGTTCAGTTTAATGTAGTTCTGTTTATAAGTATGAATAAGGGTGTAATTGTTTGTGTTATTTGAACTGTTGTATTAGTGAAGCGTGGTGAGTTAGTGAATTATGGTTTACAATGGCAGTGAATAGTTTCGATCAGCGATAATTTATAGTGTGTTCTATACTGTGTGTTCAGTTCAAAGTGTGTCATGGCTCGCTGTTTGTTGTCATGTGGCCAGCCGATGAGCCTAGAGAATTCAATCTTCCTACATTTCCGCAGAGGCGCATTACCTATGTGCAAGAGAAGTTGCCTGGCAAGTACGGCGTTCATTCAGAAGAGCACTTAGTAAGTACTACTTACTGATACGTACTGTAACGCCGGTAGTGGCAGGAATGTGAACTGTATGAAAACACGTACTGAGGGGAGTTTTTTTCTTACTGGCGGGATATGGGGAGAGGGTTAAGACGATTACTTACGTACAGTATTTGTTGACATTAACTTCGACGGTCAACATGGACACGGAGCATTTGATTTGTATTGTGGAATATTGCCTTACGCAACCGATGATAACAAATACCCTGCGTACGACTTGCCAGCGCAAAACACAGTTCGAAAGAGGTTATGGTAGCACACAGACCGTACAGACCGCCATCTGTTGCTACGACGTTCAAGTTATACCGTACACGTTCTCAAGTTCAGATTGAACGCCTTGAATAATAGGCAACTTCTCTGACATACAAGCTGAAACTCTCTGACTCACAACAATGACGTCATGACACACTTTGAAATGAACACCCAGTAGTGTCAGTGAAATGTGTTCTAAAGTGTCAGTGAGATGTGTCATAGTGCCAGTGCAGTGAGTGAGATGAGAGTGAAGTGAAAGGCTATCAGTATCAATGTGAAACTTATGTAGGGCCTATACATATGTGGGTAAGGTAAAGGTAAAAGTATCCCCGTCACATGCCATGAAGGCACTTGGGGGCATGGAGGTAGAGCCCCATGCTTTCCATGACCTCGACACTAGAATGAGGTGGTGTGGTCGGCACCATGCTCTGACCGCCTTTTACCCCCGGGAAAGATCCGGTACTCAAGGAAGCTGAGTGAGCCTCGGGGCCATTCTGAAAGTTTGGCAACGAGAAAAATCCCATCACCACTCGGGATCGAACCCCGGACCTTCCAGTCCGCAGCCAGGTGCTCTACCAACTGAGTTACCCGGCCTCCATACATATGTGGGTTGTAATAGAGAATTAAGTTCACTTATTAATTAGGTTATTTTATGTATTATTATTAATGCAATTATTGTGTATTATTTTTATTGTGTGCAATTAAGTTACCACTGCCACCGGGTGTTTGCCCACTAGCAGTGTAAATAAATACATACTGTACATACACATTAAAATAAAGTTCATGAAAACTTACTTTATTCAAACGCAATATGGGCCTATACCTACGAGTAATATAGTCTTTATTGGAAAAAACAGAATAAGAAAGGAACCTGTACTAGAAAAAGAGATGAAGAACTACTAATGCTGAAACTGATCAGAAAGAGAAAAATGAGTTGGTTGCATTACTGGCTAAGAAGAAACTGCCTACTGAAATATGTACTGGCAGGAATGGTGAACAGGAGAAACGTTCCGGGCAGAAGAACAGATCAGATGATAGACAACATTAAGGTATATATGGATCTTATGTGGAGACTAAGAAGAAAATTGAAGTATTCGAGAATGCTGAGTTTGCAGTGAAAGAACCTGCCGTTGTGCAGAACACTATGAACGAATGAATATGGTCTTTACGTGTTTGTAGTTCTCAGTTTACAGATGTGTGCAACAAGGGACTACATAATACTATATTTTATGTAAAATGTTCAGACACAGATTCATTTTTGAGCGGTTCATTGCTAACAATTTTGTCACAACTGTGGGACGTTAGTTCTATGTAACATCTGTCTGATGAGCTGTAGCTATTGGATAGCGATAGCGATGAGGAAGTATAACATTAATTATTTGTGTTCATATAAAGATAATGAATTATTTTCACTATTAACTACATATTTTAAAGAATTACAAAACAAAAATATACATACCGATATATATTCTTAAATTGTTCGTTCTTTAATGATGAGAAAAGACATACGAATTGTAAATAACAACTTATTAAAGACATAAAGTTTTAATTTGTTAAATATAAATTTCTCAAAATTAGACTTTTTATTACAGATGAGAAACTGGTAGAGTTTTCTAGAATATTCTGATTAATTAAGAGTTCAGAGCATGCGACGGCTGATAGATTTATTACGCTGAAGAACACGTCCTGTTTTTCCACAGAGATCTGTTATATATAGAATTGACCTTCCTCTCAGGTCAATGTTCTCAACGAGCGGTTTCTGCAAATTTAATGACGTAGTGTAAGCTTCATAATTAACGACGGCCACCGTGCTGAAATTAGCAGCGCTGGAAGAAATGATGATCTAGATACAATAGTATCCAGGCTGGAGCTCTTCCTACATTAATCCAAGGGCTATTGATCTAACACAAGATGTGGCGTGCCCTTCATCGGAATGTTTACAGGTTGGAAGTGCGATTAACTGGAATATAATATAATATAATATAATATAATATAATATAATATAATATAATATAATATAATATAATATAATATAATATAATAAAATTCTACTTGAAGCAAGTAAAGCGATAGGGTTGGAAGTAAATTCCGAAAAGACTAAGTATATGATTATGTCTCGTGACCAGAATATTGTACAAAATGGAAATATAAAAATGGGAGATTTATCCTTCGAAGAGGTGGAAAAATTCTTGGAGCAACAGTAACAAATATAAATGACACTCAGGAGGAAATTAAACGCAGAATAAATATGGGAAATGCCTGTTATTATTCGGTTGAGAAGCTTTTGTCATCTAGTCTGCTGTCAAAAAATCTAAAAGTTAGAATTTATAAAACAGCTATATTACCGGTTGTTCTATATGGTTGTGAAGCTTGGACTCTCACTTTGAGAGAGGAACAGAGATTAAGGGTGTTTGAGAATAAGGTTCTTAGGAAAATATGTGGGGCTAAGAGGGATGAAGTTACAGGAGAATGGAGAAAGTTACACAACGCGAGCTGCACGCATTGTATTCTTCACCTGACATAATTAGGAACATTAAATCCAGACGCTTGAGATGGGCAGGGCATGTAGCACGTATGGGCGAATCCAGAAATGCATATAGAGTGTTAGTTGGGAGGCCGGCGGGAAAAAGACCTTTGGGGAAGCCGAGACGTAGATGGGAAGATAATATTAAAATGGATTTGAGGGATGTGGGATATGATGGTAGAGACTGGATTAATCTTGCTCAGGATAGGGATCAATGGCGGGCTTATGTGAGGGCGGCAATGAATCTCCGGGTTCCTTAAAAGCCAATAATTAAGTAAGTATAATATAATATAATATAATATAATATAATATAATATAATATAATATAATATAATATAATATAATATAATATAATATAATATAATATAATATAATACAATACAATACAATATCTATACTAATAATAAATCTGTAACCGAAATTTTTCTGGTAATTTTCGATTTTCCAAAAATAATTTGTCCTAACATATATAATTAACCACCCTGAAACCGAAAATCGCATTTTTGAAATTTTTGTTTGTATGTCTATATGTTTGTTACCTTTTCACGCGATAATGGCTGAACCGATTTATATGAAAATTGGAATATAAATTAAATTCGTTCTAACTTAGATTTTAGGCTATATGACATTCAAAATACATTATTTAAAAGAGGGGTTATAAGGGGCCTGAATTAAATAAATCGAAATATCTCGCTTATTATTGATTTTTGTGAAAAATGCTTCATAACAAAAGTTTCTTTACAAATGATTTCCGATAAGTTTTATTCTTCACAAAATTTTGATAGGACTGATATTTAATGAGATAAATGAGTTTTAAAATTAAAATAACGCCATCTAAGACGGTGCAATGAAGAATGAATGACTTCGTCCATAAGGGGCCTTGGACAACAACAACCGAAACAGGGGCCTTGGGCATCAACAATCGAAAGCTATTAAACATAGCTTACAGAGAATGTTTCTGTGTTTGTATGGAGTAATATCAGCAGCTAAATTAACCGATTTGTATAATTAATTATTATTTCACCATTGGAAAGTGTAGTTTCTCTAGATGGACATAATGCTATAATGTTATTACAGTAACGTCTGAGTAAATCGAGGACAGGTAAGATTAAAAGTGCTTCTTATGCACAGAAAATTTGATAGGCTATTTTGTACATTCGTTTTCTGTATTTCTTAAAATAATATTTATGTACACTCATTTTAATCTCAGAGAATTAACGAACAACGAGAGTGTATTGATTTAGTAAGCAGTAATAGTACGTTAGCTTAGCAATCCATTATTTTATAATTCAAATTTTATCTGTGCTCAATTGAATCGTGTACATAAAATATATATATGCAATAAATGCAATGCAAAAAAATTGGGTAATGAGCGAAGCAGATTATCTTGCGCTGTTGTAAAAGTTGTTCCCTAGATCAAACTTCCTATTTTAATTATGTAATTACTTTATATTTATTTCTAACAGGTGCAGCGGAGCGCACGGGTACGGCTAGTAATATAATATAATATAATATAGTATAATATAGTATAATATAATATAATATAATATAATATAATATAATATAATATAATATAATATAATATAATATAATATAATATAATGTACAGGAACATCATTTTATTCTTACTTCAATTTTTATTGTACCTGAGTTTTTGAATGTACTTCACGCCCACCCCCTCTACTAGTAAACTTCCAACCGTTCTTCACACAGAATCAAGCGTATACAGTCAAAGTCGCCTTACGGTCATAGTAAACACAAACAGTACTGAGTTAGTGAGTATAGTACGTTCCAGAAATATGTTGGCTTTCAATATTGAATCATATTCTCGCACAGGTACTGTCGTCCGTTTGTCTATGTCGGATCCCGGTTTCTCCCACCCACTTCTGCCCGTCCCTTTGTGGCTGGGCTGTCTTAGCTCTTTTCTGAAAACATTAATTTCTGTTAGGAATTGGACGTCTAAGTAATATTATACAACTGGTTAAAATAACTTAAATAAAAGGACCTCGTTAAGTAGTTAACTGTCACGTGATTTCCCCCCTTTCTACAACCCTGCGACAAAACCACTTGGACGGACAGTAAATAGCATGTCTGAATAATTTTATATCTTTTCGGATCGGACAGAAGTGAAGATTGAATTTACAGTACGTAAGGTACTCTTTTATAGAGTAGATACAGAATTATTTTAACATGAGTTACAAACCTGGTAATTGGAATTACGTAAATAGTCTATAGTGCGATAATATGCACATTAGAACTGAACGGCCACCATTTTCAAAAATGTGTTTAAATATCCATATTATGATTATTTTTTTATTTAACTTAATTCTCTATATTGTACGCTAATGTTCTGTATACAGTAGGCTATAATATACACTGCATAATGAATACGTCCACATGGAAAGCTCAGTTCGTGAGTAAAAACACTCATTGTTAATACTATACTGTAGTTTGATTAAACAAAAACCTAATGAAAATTATCAAACTCAAAAGCGTGATATTTCCTAGTTTACGTAAATGGATGAACTACTTTTCTTCCCTCCTATACCTAGCAAAGTGATTTGTTTGTATATTACGCCAGTATCACCGAACTCCGGTCGTGGTAGGAAGTAGCAAACGGTGTTGATGCAAAGGTATCCAGGTTAATATTAAAAATGTTAGTAAAAATAAAATGATGTCCCTGTATAAAGCCAGTAGCAGGTTATACACTTCTTGATCACCAAAGAAACGAAGACATTCACAACATATTAAAAATACAAAACATTACTACAATTCTAGATACATACAGAAGAAGTTGGTACGAGCATGTGATCAGATGGCCTCAGAAAGAATACCACAAAATATCCTAAACTACACACCAAGAGGAAGGAGAAACATCGGCAGACCGAAGAAGCGTTGGAGAGACCAGCTGAATCCAGGAGACGGAACAGGCCCAACGGCCTAATTCGAGGAGCATTTGATGATAATATAATATATTCCTCTGATTGAGGTTCTAGCTGATATGTAGCCTACATTTATTATCAGGCAGTACATCTTACTTGACGATATGTGTCAGAGGAAGAACAATTTGTTTGTATGCATCTGAAGTCTGATTAGTGTATTGTGTAGCAAGTCGGCAATATATGCAATGGAGGGGGAAAGGAATTGGCCAACCTACCCCATTATCTACTGACCTAGTTGCCTCATACATGGTGTCCTATTGGTATCACTTGTGAAATTCGGACCTATCTTCGGACAGCTGACAAAAGAACAACAACAACATAATAAAACATATACTGCTCAACAAAGTTAGCGGAACAAGATTTGAAATTAATCTTTTGTTGAACAATGAAAACGCCTTAGTACAGCTTGAACTTCAGACACTGTATTTTATAACAAATTACTTTCCATGGCCATTTACAACCAAGTTGTGTTCAACAATGGTCATTTTACTCTATACTGCACAAAACAAAGTGAAAAATCTGTTTCTTTATTCTAAGAATCATGAGTCCACACGATCTCTACATGGATTTAGTACTTCGTGTGGCCTCCATGAGCATGAATTACTGCTTGGCATCTACGAGATATGCTTCTCACAAGTCGCCCAATGTTGACTTGGGGTATATTCATTCAGTCTTCATTAAGTGCTATTCTCTTCGAGATTCTGCGGACTTCGATGCGGCTTTCAAGCACAACCCATACGTGTTTGATAGGATTTAAATTTGGACTAATCGCTGGCAAATCCAGCACAGAAATTTCATGCTCGTTCAGAAAGTTCATGGAGACGACTGCAACGTGGGCTCTAGCGTTACCATTCATCAACACAAATCCAGCACCCATGCGTTCCGTTACAGGAAGAACATGTTATAACAACGTATTCTCATCATAACCGATTACATTTAGCCGGCCAGGAACGACGGTCAGGGTAGTTTTCGTTTCTAAGCTGATGCCGGCCCAGATCATAATTGAGGCCATTTCTGGAAGAAGGGCACATAGGACAATATGGTGATTCGAGTAATCCTAGTTTAAAGATTTTGTTTTAATTTATTTCAATGAACACTTTATTCTTGCATACAAGAATAAATTAAATATATGTAGAATATCATTATGAACCCACTTTCACAATACAAAGCATTTTTATCAATATATTTCATTTTAAAATATTATTTGTTATAAGCCATTATGTGCCCTTTTTCCAGAAATCAGTCTAACATCAGTTTTAGGCTGTTTGAAGCTGTAGTTACAGTGTTGTTCGAAATATTTGAAGTTACGTAACTCATTTGGAGCTTTTTACCTGTATCCTCTAAGAATTTCTTCGAGAAAAGATCGTACAGTATTCTGACACTTAGATTCGGATCTTCTAAATACCTCAAAGAAGATTTGTGTGAGCAGTAATGGCTTTCTTGGCTGGGAGTTGTGCTTAGGCGTTCTTCTAATATTTGCCAAATATTAGCCTCTATTTTGTGAATGTTTGCCTCTTCCCTCCACAGATGAATCATTGGCCAGTGTTTTATCTTGAATAACTCTGAGTCTTTTAACTGATACCTGATATAGCTTTAATATCAAACCACGACAAACTTTAAATTTAGTGCCATCTGTATGGAGAAAATATTCCCAAATATTTTCCCTGAACTTCTTTGGATTTAATGTTGCCTTCCGAGTGTGTGTATTTGACTTCTTCGACATATATTGGCTTAAAAATGAATCCTATATTCCTTACCTCGATCACTACAGAACGTTCCAAAAAGCTCTTCTTGCTTACTGATAGGTACTTTGAGATAGCATTATTCTTGACACGATGATACTGCTGAAAATGTTGTTTCTTTTATGTCAATTCCGTTGCTTGAAATAGGTCTGACCGCTCTGCCGTTTTCTCTTCTTTTCTTTCTCTTAGAATTGTTGTAAGACAGTCTTTTTTTGCCCATTAGTATGGTAGGAATAGAACGGCTATTGCACTAACAACCGCAGCCTGAACCTACTGTACATTTGCTGTATTAGCAATGAATCTGAACAACTTTACGCACGCAAAGAAAATGCTCTCCCGACCTCTAGCGTTGAGATAATGAAATAAAATTTTGGTGGAATAATCTACCTAATATAGCGGTTACGTTTAAACAATTTCCCGAAAAAGGGCTTATAGGACTATAGACCCATCTTCCGGAAATCGCCTCAATTGAGCCCTCACCAAACCTGCCAATTTCAAGAATGTTAGGTTAGTCGAGACGCTCTCCACGACGTCTCGACACACGTAATCGTCCATCACAGCAAGTCAGGGAGAACCTTGATTCGTCTGTGAACAGTACTTGTCTCCAATGTCGAAATTGTCAATTTACATGTTCCAGAGCGAATCTTAATCTTACTCGCTTGTCAGGAACCTCCAAACGGGGGCACGTAGAGGTCTCCGAGCTCTCAAATTAACTTCCTGACCGTCTGGTCACTCACTGCTATTCCATGTACCAACCTGAAATCGTTTTACAGGCCACGACCAGTGGATGTACGCCGTCGTAGAACAGAAGGAACTAAAATCTGTTTTGATTTCCAGTTGTCTTTCATTTACGTCCTTGCCCACGTCTCCTTTCATACTGCCCTGACTCCCTATAACGTTTGACAGCTCTATACGCACTGACACAGAGTAACGGAGGTCATTGGCAATCTGACGATAAGTCCATTCCTGCTGATTGAGGGTGAAAGGTCGTGCGATTTCAACTTCCCTGATATCAACCATTTTGTAGTTCCTTTGTAACAGCATCTGAATTAGGCCATAACAATGACATAGCTTTCGATATGTTCTCAATCTGAGATAATGGTTTTCTGTATGGATGGATTACTATCCGGCTTCCATGGATTGCGATGAAGATGAAAACGTGTTTCCTGAATAGAAAAGATGTTAACGCAAGTGGTGATATCATTATAGCACAATTGAAGGGTTCAGAGCCATAGTGGGCCAAGCACCATTTATTAAAAACGGAGAAAGCAAAGGTTAACGTTAAGTGAATATCACTGTTTAATGAAGATTGACATATCATTTAGTTTTAATGTGTATACTTTATATTACTTGCTATATGTTTCCATTGAATTATGGTAATAACTTCATTTTAACCCTTGTTTTCTACGGTTTTAGTAAATGGCACTTGGCCCACTATGGTTCTGAACCCTTCAATTATTGCCTTATACCAAGAATTTACAGCAGACAAAAAACCTGTTCCGCTATTTTTTTGAGCAATATATTTGCTCTTGGAAAAAACAGTACAGTGCAATAGTAAACCGTCCGATTCTATATTCGTGATAGAATACCTGTGAATTATATATATATTTTTCTGATGGTTATTTAACAACGCTGTATCAACTACGAGGTTATTTAGCGTCGATGAGATTGGTGATAGCGAGATGGTATTTGGTGAGATGAGGCTGAGGATTCGCCATAGATTACCTGGCATTCACCTTACGTTTGGAGAAAACCTCGGAAAAAAAACCCACTCAGTAATCAGCCCAAGCAGGGATCGAACCCGTGCCCGAGCGCAACTTCAGACCGTCAGGCAAGCGCCTTAACCGACTGAGCCACGCCGGTGGCTATGAATTATATTATAAGTAACTATTCAAATTTCTGCAAGAGATAGGCAAGTAACCATGAAAACATTTTCCAAATATTGTTTGTACATAAAGATGCTCCACTTGAATTCATCAGGATTTGAGCCATAGTACTCAGCGTTAGAAGCCGATTTATAGCCACTCAGCGCTTCGTCCTCGTGTGCAAAGAGACTGGTATAATTCCGCAACCAGTGCTGAAATGTTAGTAGGGAGTTCTAGGACATTCAAGAGAATTCCAGAGAATCTGATGTAATTGGACTTTATGCCCGATCTCATCTCTACAATCGCACAAGAAGCGAAGCTGAATTAGCTACGTGTCCGGCCTCGTCTGAATGAAAAGCGATTGCACTATAAATTGTCGAACACGAGGTCTGATGCTGCCAGCTCGCGTGTGTAGTAAGCGTCCATTAATTATCTTCCGTCCGCTGCGAGCAGATCGCTTTGCTGTGCTCTCATTGTTGGCAGAAATGGCATCCGGAATTATTTCTCCACCACCGAGAGAAAGAAGTGACGGACGGGATGCGCTGCATACATTCTCTCGCATTTACAGTGAAATCACAACTCACCCCATTAAGTACCGGTACGCCTGCTCATCAACAAGAGAAATTTGCTTCTCTCTCTCTCTCTCTCTCTGCATTTAACTCCAACAGTACCTACAAACTCTGTATTTAATGATAGCCTAATATGATTTAGTGTATTCAAACACATAATGTTATGCCAAACAAACTGATTTTATGTGTACAAGTATAAGAAAAACAATTTATAAATTTATTCATAATACTTCGAAATTTTATCACTAAGGACGCATTGAGAATAATATTTTTAGCTTCAGTACAATAATTAATACAATATACTTACTTACTGGCTTTTAAGGAACCCGGAGGTTCATTGCCGCCCTCACATAAGCCCGCCAATTGTCCCTATCCTGAGCAAGTCTCTACCATCATATCCTACCTCCCTCAAATCAATTTTAATATTATCCTCCAATCTACGTCTCGGCCTCCCCAAAGGTCTTTTTCCCTCCGGCCTCCCAACTAACACTCTATATGCATTTTTGGATTCGCCCATACGTGCTACATGCCCTGCCCATCTCAAACGTCTGGATTTTATGTTCCTAATTATGTCAGATGGAGTATACAATGCGTGCAGCTCTACGTTGTGTAACTTTCTCCATTATCCTGTAACTTCATCCCTTTTAGCCCCAAATACTTTCCTAAGAAACTTATTCTCAAACATCCTTAATCTCTGTTCCTCTCTCAAAGTGAGAGTCCAAGTTTCACAACCATACAGAACAACCGGTAATATAACTGTTTTATAAATTCTAATTTTCAGATTTTTTGACAGCAGACTAGATGACAAAAGCTTCTCAACCGAATAATAACAGGCATTTCCCATATTTATTCTGCGTTTAATTTCCTCCCGAATGTCATTTATATTTGCTCCAAGATATTTTAATTTTTTCAAAGGATAAATCTTTTTATAGTTCCATTTCGTACATGTTCTGGTCACGAGACATAATCATATACTTTGTCTTTTCGGGATTTACTTCAACCCTATCCCTCTTCAGCCCCAAATTTTCTCCTATTTTCCTAAGAAAAGAAGCTGTTAACTCAAACCCTTATCCTCAATGAAACATTAAAACTAAAAATGTGATAGTTTCTCCCTTTTAGCCTTTTGGAAAAACATCAGAAAGAAACTGGCCTATACGGACTCTGCTGTAATTTCATAAGACACATTTTAATTAATCGAACTGTTTCTTCTGAATACCAATTTCATATAAAATATTATATAAAACTTCTCTCTTAACAGAGTCATACGTCTTTTTGAAATCTTTAACTGATGAACTTATTTATTTTTTTTTCCAATATCTGGTATTCTGATCATTTGATCTATTAATTAAACAGTATTTACATTAATACAATATAATATAATAAATTGTAAATCTGTCTTAATCCATTAATTTTATTACATAGAAGATTAAAAAAATTTATCGTAAAAGATATGAATTACCCAACAAATTCAATTTATACAGATTTTAAAGTATTAACTATTGAAGAAATTTATAAATATAGTTTACTAACTTACTACCACAGAAATCAAATAAAACATAAATCTAATCGACATGAATATCGTACTGAAGACAAAAATCTACTTTCCCATTAATTGAGCCTATATATAAGTAAGCTCTTAAACATAGTGCCAGTTTCGATAATAAAATTACAAACCATTTTCCAAATTTGAAATATTTTAAAAATTGAACCTTTTAAAAAAAGAAATTTAGATAATTATTCATGAAACATAATACTAACAAATGTGTGTATTTTTACCTTTTTATTTCTGTCGACTATATTCATGTTTTTATTGAATATCACTGTCTTCTGTCTGATTATCAATTTATATTAAATGTGTTTTTCTCTCTTCTTTTTTTTGCTCTTTTGTGTTATTTATTGGTTTGAATTAAGAATGTATTTAGAAACTGTCTTTGTAAATTTTATATTATATTATTGGCTAAGACCACACCGTACACGAGAATCTTAAGTGATTAAAAACATTTTTGTTTTATAAATTTAATTTGTACTCACTTTGCTAGATGAATGAATGAATGAATTAAATAAATAGATTAATTAATTAAATAAATAAAAATATATTAAATAAATAAAATAAAATAATTAAATAAAATAAATAAACACATTAAATAAATGAAATAAATAAAGAAATAAAGAAATTAAAATAATTAATTAAATAAATAAAAATAAAAAATTCATCTATTTATCTAATTCTAATCTATCCAATCCATTTATTCACCTACTGATAATTACACTACAGCGGTGTCGAAACGGTACCGTCTGTCAGTCAATAAGGTGTATTATCTTTTTTTTTTAAACATTTTTAACACTTTTAAAGTTTTAATTTTGAGAAGGTTTGATATTCTATAACAAGTGCTAAAGTGAATAGCAAAGACAAATGATATAATTATTTACGTATATTAATTCATCCATCCAATTATACAGGGATATCACTTTATTTTTACCAACATTTTTAACATTAACCTGGCTATACTCGGAAACACTGTTGCCCCCTTCCATTACAGGAGTTTGATGTTACTAGTGCAATATGTAAACAAATCATTTTACTAGGTATAGGAGGAGAGAAAAGTAGTGTATCCATTTATGTTGTAGGAAATACGATATTACGATTTTCAGTTTGATCATCACTTTTACGGAATTTATCGAAATACAGTAGAGTAGTAACAATTTAAAAAAAAAATCAACTTTTCAGGCGGCTATGTTTGTTATGTAATGTCTACTTTATTTAGCATATTAATTATTGATGTTATCATACAATATAGAGAGTGCATTTAAATTGAGGGGGTCATAAGTAACGGGCTGTAAGTGCACTTAAGTTACTTTTGAGAAAATGGGGTTTAAATATTTAAGCTTACGTAAAATCGGTGAAATTTTTTATTTAAATTTTAATGTGTGATGCGATTAAAATATCCCTTTGCCACTAAAATTTTAGATACTTTTGCTTACACTGGATGCACTTAACTCATGTTATTACAAATGTCACTAGCATTCCTTTGCTTCTAAGCACCTCAATTCAAAAAAAGCTAATCTGAATTTTTAAACAAGTTGCTGAAAATGGTTACCGTTCATTGCAATGCAGGCTTCAATTCAGTACGCATATTATTTAAAACATTTTGAAGCATATTCTCTGAAATTGAATTTATCGTTTCTTGAATATAATTTTTTAGTACGATATTATTAATATAGGTTCTTTCTTCTATAGAAAACGCAACCATATTTCTGAAACACACTATACACTGCAGTGTTTACTTCACTGCTTGAAGACTTCGAATGCAACAGCGGCCGTAAGTTTGTGTGTCTGACGGGAGCAAGGACATTAGTGAAAGGGTGAGAGTGAAGTACATTCAGAAATGCAGGTACAATAAAAATGCAAGTAAAAATAAAATGATGTCCCTGTACAAACAGTTATACAGGTACAATCTAACTACTAATGTACGCATTCACTAAAACATATGAAGGGTACAGAGAAAGAACGAACAGAGTCACAATTCTCATAAGGGTGACGACATCATCTAAGTCAGTATATTACTGCAAAATTTATGTGTTTTTCTTATCAAAACTGATAAAGGAGAATTATCACTACGGATACAATCATCCTTTCCTACATTTTAATTAGGAACAACAATAAATTTTGCAGCAATATACTGAATTAGATGATGACATCACCCTTAAGAAAATTGTGACTCTGTTCGTTCTTTCTATGTACCCTTCATATCCAATTAACGATCCATTAATTCATACCTTTTTCGTTAATTCATCTAATCCATCCAAATATCCACTCATTCTGCCAAAGCAATAATCATCCAAGAATTCATACAATTTCCCATTCATCCAATTCGATCATTCATTGACACACACATTCACTGAATTCATTCATTCATGCACCATTTACCCAACTCATAACAAATTATTCACCTATTTATCCGACATATCCGATTATCCACGCATTCACCCGATTTATTTAATGAAGGTGAAGTGTTGAAAATACTGTAGCTAATCAGAAAGGATGAAGGAATAAAATAGACTGTTTATCTTATTGGAAAATATAGGGAGATACAGATGATAGGAGAAATATTTTAGGATGTGTGATTGAATTGTAATCAAGTGTAGTGGTGGACCGTATGCAGAAATGTGAGGGAAACCACTACCTGAAAGCCGTATGATGATAATAAATATGAATATGTTCGTTTTAGTATCCACTTACATATTTCTATCTTTGATTTTTATCAATACTTTTCACACGTCCTTGCTTCACATTGTAACCTTTTGACCCCCCGTCATGATATTTCACTTATTTTCCTTTCCCCACCAAATACTTTCATTAGCTTTCTACTCTACCTAGAACTCTTTTCTAAAAACTCTCGAAACTATAGTTCCTACATTGCTCCGCACTGCTTCTTTCTCTTTCTCATATTAAGGATTATAAAGTGAAAGTGATGAAACTCTGTTACATTTTCTTCCCAAACATCCTGTAGCAGTACAAAATATCCAGTTATATAGTATATAACCTTTATATTATCAGTGAAGACGACGACGTATGGTTTAAGTGCTTTTATATATATCAGAAGAAATAAAAAACCGAATATTCTTGTTCTTCCCGGAGCGCGCGTTTCCGTGAGGCCTGCAATAATTTTGAAGTGGCCATATTGAATATTACGTAGTCGATCGGTCAGAAATGTTTACTACATTCCGTTATAGGCTGACAGGCCTTAACGTATATTGGTTACGTCATTCTTTGCTCAATACTTTGATAAGAGCTTTGTAGTCTCTGTTCTACATTTTGCCGATATCTGTACTACAGTTTCAACATCGCTTTGTCGTGTTAAAAACATATTAAAATATATAATGAAATCTGAAAAAATAACAATCTTTATACCTACAATAATTATTTTATGTCATCTACGTACATCAGTAAAAGTTCTTGGAAGTTCTTGAAAGCACTGTCAGATAAGAGATAATATGAAAAAAACCTGTAACACTGGCTATTTTTTTTGGTTATTTTACGACGCTTTATCAACTGCTATGATTATCTAGCGTGTGAGTTAGATTAATGTGATATTGGCGGCAAAATGAGTCGAGGGTCCAGCGTAGAAAGTTACCCAGCATTTGATCTTAATGTCTTGAGGTAAAACTCCCGACAAACCTCAATCAGGTAATTTGCCCCAACCAGGATTTGAACTCGGGACGTTAGATAACCATAGCAGTTGATATAGAGTCGTAAAATAACCAATTAAAAAGATAATAATAATAATAATAATAATAATAATAATTCAGGATAAAACAGAGGGTTTGGAATTGAACGGGTTACATCAGCTTCTTGTCTATGCGGATGACGTGAATATGTTAGGAGAAAATTCACAAACGATTAGGGAAAACGCGGAAATTCTAGTTGAAGCAAGTAAAGCGATAGGGTTGGAAGTAAATCCCGAAAAGACAAAGTATATGATTATGTCTCGTGACCAGAATATTGTACGAAATGGAAATATAAAAATTGGAGATTTATCCTTCGAAGAGGTGGAAAAATTCAAATATCTTGGAGCAACAGTAACAAATATAAATAACACTCGGGAGGAAATTAAACGCAGAATAAATATGGGAAATGCGTGTTATTATTCGGTTGAGAAGCTTTTGTCATCTAGTTTTCTGTCAACAAATCTGAAAGTTAGAATTTATAAAACAGTTATATTACCGGTTGTTCTGTATGGTTGTGAAACTTGGACTCTCACTTTGAGAGAGGAACAGAGATTAAGGGTGTTTGAGAATAAGGTTCTTAGGAAAATATTTGGGGCTAAGAGGGATGAAGTTACAGGAGAATGGAGAAAGTTACACAACGCAGAGCTGCACGCATTGTATACTTCACCTGACATAATTAGGAACATTAAATCTAAACGTTTAAGATGGGCAGGACATGTAGCACGTATGTAGCGAATCCAGAAATGCATATAGAGTGTTAGTTGGGAGGCCGAGGAAAAAGACCTTTGGGGGCCGAGACGTAGATGGGAGGATAATATTAAAATGGATTGGAGGGAGGTGGGATATGATGGTGTAGACTGGATTAATCTTGTTCAGGGTAGGGACCAATGGCGGGCTTTTGTGAGGACGGCAATGAACCTCCGGGTTCCTTAAAGCCAGTAAGTAAGTAATAATGCTATTTTACGGGTAATTTTTGACCAAGGATAACCATGTCGCTATCACTGACGATTGGTGTAGCGAAAGATAATTTCAGGTATGCACTTCAGTGTTATTTCTCGAAGTCCAAACGGGAATTCGAGCAAGAAAGGTTTTCCTTCCGTCAGAAAGGAAAGAAAGCATTCGCTGATTACCGAGTTGCTCTATTTCCTCTTCCGAGAAAATTCCATACGTGAAAACGTATTTGAAATTATTTATTTTCGTCGTAACTTCTCATTGGCTAAACGCTGTTCGTTAGCACGTTGGTGAATAAATTGAGTTTTGCTATTGTTATCATTATCATTAAATCATAATTGTCTAACTCCCGGGAACGTTGTACTCGGCATAGTACGCAGCATATGAGGTAATTTTAAATGTACGACACAGCCTGGATACAGAAGTGAACAATGGCACGGTGTTTTCAATCAATAGTCTGTCAAATGTGAAAGCTGAAATTGTGTACATGATTAATGTTCCTAGTGCTGAAACAGAAACAATGAGAGATGCGTAAATAGTTATCATCATGCCATTAACATTTTAAATCACTGATTATCACTACATTTAAATGTCAGATTCAAAAATCGACAAACATAGGATTTGATTCTGTTTTCTTACGATGAATGCACAGTATTATACAGATTTATGGGTGGTAGGAAATATATTGCATTTATTCTCAGACACAATTCCTAGTCCACACCTGTGGAGTAACGGTCAGCGCGTCTGACCGCGAAACCAGGTGGCCCAGGTTCGAATCCCGGTCGGGGCAAGTTATCTGGTTGAGGTTTTTTCCGGGGTTTTCCCTCAACCCAATACGAGCAAATGCTGGGTAACTTTCGGTGTTGGACCCCGGACTCATTTCACCGGCATTATCACCTTCATATCATTCAGACGCTAAATAACCTAGATGTTGCAAATCTAGTCTTTCAAGTGAAGCTCCCTGTAAAGCAGATTTGAATAATTACAAGGGAAAAATTGTTCCGGGGCCGGGTGTCGATCCCGGGACCTCTGGTTGAACGTACCAGCGCTCTACCACTGAGCTACCCGGGAACTCCACCCGACACCGTCTCAACTTTTCCCTTATATCCACACACCTCGCGTGGGCTGACGGAACGCCAGAGACCCACAACGAGTGCACACAATCTCTGTGTGACTTGGAATTGTGGTTTTCTGTTAACGACACAGTAACGTATATATTTAAAAACCTAGATGTTGATACAGCGTCGTAAAATAACCCAATAAAATAAAAAAAGAATACAATTCCTAGAAGTATGACGAAAAAAAAGTACAGGACTATTCAATTGTCACAAAAGTTTTGAGAGTCCTCTTTAATTTGTGAAGAGCAACTAATTCCACAATTTGGAACATTTGGCCGACATCTATGGTTGACCACTAGGATCCAGAATACAAAGCAGAGGTTAACTTAAGAACAAAATACAATATGATTTGCGGAGAGAATACAAAACAATGATAAATCTAATTTCGGAGAAAGATGAGATTAAAGTAGAATGAAGATTAATGAAATGAAGTAAATACAGTGCGTTCACTTCCCCCTGCGGCCGGCCAGAAGCGCGGAGCATTAGTTAGCGACGTGTATCAATCCTCAAGCTTATCCTACTCATTTATTGTTATCACTTGGGTACTAACCTTGTTACAAAAGATGCTGAAAGTGGTGTCCATCTGTGTTGATGCATTCTTGACATCTGATAAAATTTCCATTCACACGCTGAACTGACTGCTCACGGAAACCACCACGCGTGGACTTGAGGCGTTTTTTTAGTGCTTCAGTAAAGCAAATTGATTGTTGAAACACGGGTGGCAGCACGTTGGTAGGCTATATTATTGCTGCTCCACGTGCTTGCTGTACATCGCCCGGCCGCAGGGGGAAGCGAACGCACTGTATTATTACGTAGTGTTATACAAAAATTATTGTGTAAAATGAATAATGAATCTCTCAATATCATTAGACAAATTTTGTTAATGTCCTCATTGGAAAATTTAAGAGGAAAGAAAATGGTTTTGGTTAACTTAATGAAGTTCCCCTAGTGCCCAAAAGAAATCCTTTCACTTCCCATGTATTAATTTTCATTTTGTATCTCTCATTGAAGTGAGGAATACATGCATTGTAAATAGACTTATTTTCATCGTTAACGTTATTGGATTATTGATCATCCTTCTCAAAACGGACAGTGGGGTCAAGAATGAGGCTTCTTTGATTCCGGCGATCAATGGCTATAATGTCTGCTCTTCTCGTTGACCCATTCTTTGCCAAGCAGTGCACTTCTTCGTAAACCTTCCACTTTGCCTTCCGAAAAAAGGTTGCGATGGAGTTTCTCACTTTATGGTGGCGATTACTCTTCAGTAGTTCTCCTTGAGGGCAATAACCCAAAACATGCCCAAGGGATTCTACTTCGCTGCATCAAATAATATAGGTCATTCGTTATCAAATGCTTGTGTATACCGTAGCACAGACGTCTCCAAAAGCCTACTCGTAAGTAAGCCCCTGAACGGAATCGAAGCCAGTATATAATGAGCGCGCTCCGCCTCACCCATCCCCACCTGTACTGTACTCAATGTTTATGCGCAAACGAAGAGCAGTGGTGGACTGTCATTATCATTGTGTTGGTCGGAGTGTTCCACCGTTTCACAATGTCTTCTAATCATGGACGTAGTACATTCAAGGATGAATAGGAAGATAATTTTTTGTGTTAGTGGGGAGAATGTGAAATGCTTAATTTGTTCGAAAATTCTTAAGGGTGTGTTAAAATTCAATATGCAACGACAATACTCGACTCTTCACAAATAATATCATACAATTACAGGCATGTTGGACATGTGAAAATAATTTATTTTTGGGCTATCTGTATGACTGTTGGTTATACATAATAATCAGTATATTACAATACGTTTACACTCAGTTCCGCTTGACAAACATATAATTTTTCGTTTAATTTTAGGTGAAGTGCGTAGGCCTACAAATATTTTGATAAATGTAAAAGAAGAAAATACAAACACAAATCACACACGTGTCCTCAATCTTAAACAAAAAAGCTTCTTGCTAGCAATGTTCTAGCTTGGAATATTAGAAAATCAATGAAGCCCTTTATAGAAGCATAATTAAAATCATGCATACAGGACGTTACTAAAATACTATGTCCAGAACAATGTCAAAGTTTAAGAAAATTAAATTGTTTCCAATTACAGTTCAGAGAAGGAATTTCAAGATTGTAAATGTAATTGAATCTGTAGCTTATTCACTTGCATTGGACGAAAGCACAGATAGAAATGACAAAGCTCACCTAGCCATTTTCATCCGAGGAGTTAATGAACATTTTACTGTATCTGAATGTCTTCTAGACGTAATTACAAAATACAACTGGAGAAAATCTTTTCCAGGCACTGAAAGGCACCATAGAACAGAAGAGGTTGAATTTGCAATGGCAAGAGACGGGGCTCCAGCTTCATAGTATATCAAAATAATATACAAAGTATGATATTTCTTATTCTTTTGATATTATTTGTAAACATAAGCAGACCGTTGCCGCGATCCCCCACTGATCGCTTCCCTCTGTTGAGGTAAGAGTCTCTTCCCCTTCTCTAGCCTTACAGCACACTGCATTCGACGGGCAGCATCAAATAAATGACGCTATTCGTTTTGATTGAGACCTCTGCCGTAGCATATAGTAAGAACCTTATGGTGGGGTAAGCTGGCTACAAGTAGGGGAGTAGAGAGGAAGGGAAGCTTCTCAGTCCACTTTCTTGTTCCCTTGGAGCGGAGAAAGATTTCACGAGGTAACGAATGACTTGCAACACAGTTTTCTTTATAAAAGAATGGGTATACAGAGGTGTGAACCAATTTCAAAACATTCAAATATTGACGTCATTTTTATCCTCTATCGTTAGTAGCTTTTTTCTCTAGAGAATTAACAGCATTCAGAAGAAAATCTCGAGGAACAACTTCATATTTTTTACAAACTTCCATAACGGCGACAAATTGCAGAGTCAATAGCTCATTCCATTTAGAAGCAGGAACAATAAGCCTATCTATTACACCGTGGTAACACCGAATAAAGTCAATTCGTATTTTTGGAGGCAAAAACATTATTTTTTGGAATAATGCTGCAAAAAGGAAATATTATTGAATAAATAATTGTTTAAATTGAATTTCATTTTTCATAGCAACAATGTTAAAGTAAAGTAAACAGAATTAATAATAATAATAATAATAATAATAATAATAATAATAATAATAATAATAATCATCATCATCATCATCAACGTCAAGGGTGTTTCCGACTCTAAACTTGTACCAATATAAATAGTGATGAGCAGAAAATCAATAACCTGTGATTTTATTATAGTGATCGAAAAATCACGATCACACCTGTGATTAAATAGCTCTTTAAACAGTGATAAAGTTCGAGATGCTAAACTGCTCACCAGCTGAGACAGTTCATGTTATTTCCTTCACTGCGAGCGCAGCACTGCTGTTTTCATGTAACTTAATGACAAAATTGGAATAACTACACCCGCAAACAGTGAGAGCCCGATTTTAACAATACAGTACTGGGGTTCTGTAAGAAGGGAGAGCTACTGCGTAACAACAGACACCATCGTACCCGTACAGCAATTGCCAACCTGCTAAGAAACAGAGGATGGGAAGTACATGAGGAGATTCATTGTGTGTCTGAAGATGATTCTCATAAAAGAGTCGATATAATTGCCATCAATAGAAGAACTCAGAAAGCGATGGTCTTAGACCCTACGATTTGCTTTGAACGAGACACGAATCAAGCATTGCAGATAAATGATGACAAGCGAGCTAAATATTTACCTTGTCTTCCACACCTCAGTGAAAAATATGGCATTTCGCTTTACAACTGGGATGTTACAGGCTTACTATTTGGAGCGAGAGGTTGTTTACCAAAATTTACATGTAATATCCTTAAATCGTTTATTATTGTATCTCCAATGGGGGGTAGCCCTATTTTACGTATGTATGTTAGGGCTACAGTTTTACATAAAAAATAAGCATAAAGACAAATGGAAAAGAAAAACTAAATTAGCTTACACAATGTAAACAAAATATAAACAATCCGTAATTTAGATATTGCGATTGCAAACCAAACATCAGGCATCAATTTCAGACATACAAAAATCAATTACAACACACATACGTAACACTTCTTAAAAGCCGTTCTCTATAACACAAATATGCAGCTTTCCGTACCATACATCATAAATTAATACACAATAGTCACACAAACACAATCAAAACTATAATTAAGACATTGCGACGACATCAAGCATCCCATAACTATGACTCACATAAAATTCCCTTTTATGAGGTTCAGAAGATGGAAATGGAAATTCTGAAGGCCTCTCTTCAAATTCTACACTATCATCTATAATGTTAACACATAAATTTTTGTTTTAATGTACAAATCGAATTATTATTTTGCACGTTTCATTTCCCTTTATCTTTTATGTCTGTTAATTCCGGATCCCAGTGGTCAACCTCACCTGAGGATGGATGATTTAAAATAAATCTTAGTAGTTCAGTGTAGCCAACTCAATAGACTTCAGGCTGATCCGGGTAGGTTTCAATTTTTTAAAGCCGGAAAATATACTCTTGTCAGGCGACAGCGGAAAATCTGGCAGGATTTTACATTGTTTAATTGATTCCATTTTTTAAGCAGTGAAATTATTAATTGGCTATACTACTGAACTTGTAAAATTATAATAATAACAAAATTTTACTAAATATGACAATGATTAAAAATAACGTTTCATTCATCTTCTGAGTGATGTGTGAATTATGAAAAAAAAAATAATTTTCCGTTTTGTTCCTATATAATATTTCACTTCAGGAATACTGGACAAGATCAAGGGGACAATCATTATATTGGGTAACTAGACGACAAATGTTCAGTTTGCCTATAGCATTAGATTGAATGAATGAATGAATGAATGAATGAATGAATACTGACTTTCAAAACTTCATTTAAAGTGATGAAACGCCTATATTTACATCTCAATATGATGCTTACACTTGACTTTTATGAAGTACAAACGGATAACTTCAATATTGTCTCGCCCTCTCCTATATAATATTTCACTTCAGGAATACTGGACAAGATCAAGGGGACAATCATCATATTGGGTATAGCTAGACGACAAATGTTCAGTTTGCCTATAGCATTAGATTGAATGAATGAATGAATGAATGAATGAATGAATGAATGAATGAATGAATGAATGAATGAATGAATGAATGAATGAATACTGACTTTCAAAACTTCATTTAAAGTGATGAAACGCCTATATTTACATCTCAATATGGTGCTTACACTTGACTTTTATGAAGTACAAACGGATAACTTCAACATTGTCTCGCCCTCTCCTACCATGTGCGAAATATCGCAGTGAGACGCTCTGATGAGAGGGGGAAAATGAAATGTTTAGTGTTCACTTCGAACAAGTTCGCAGTTCAATCACTGTTTATTACCGTTTCACTGTCTAAGATCACAGTGATCATAAATGAGCAATCACAGGTCGAAGAGTGATCACAAGAGAGCAGTTTATCTCATCACTAATAATACAATTTATTGGTCTGCCCTTCTTTTAAACGGTCTGCCCAAGTGTCTCCTCTCAAGTGGTGTATATAGGTATCCTACAAACAAAACTCAGCCCAGATTCCTCGCGCCGCGCATGCTACACCCCTCTTACCCCCCTGCAGTAGGCGGGTTCTTTAATAAGCGACTACTGGTATAGCTGTAACGGATACGGTTGCGGACATGTGCACTCGAAGAGCAGCTGTAACAATAACCAATTAAGTGAATATAACGTTACAAGATGTCAACATCGTCTCTTTCTAAGTCACAATCGGTATCTATCTTCACTCGAACTGTCCTCATATTTAAATTAAATTAAATTTAATATTTAATAAAACGCTATGTGACTCCCTGACACTGTAGCAATAACACGTGTTCAGTTCAGCACAAGAAGATAATACTTGGGCATGCGCATAGTGTCGGTGGTGTGATTGAAGACGGGGGGCATGCTGGGAAAGGGAGCATACGTCATCTGCTCGAGACAGTCACGCCCGCTGGTTTCTGCGCACTGAGTTTTGTTTGTTGGATGCCTATAGTATAGAATTGCACTGAGTAAACTGTTCTTCATACATAACACATACCATGTCCACTGTATTCTATATTTCTCGACTCTAGATGTCATTCTTGTTATTCAGTATTCTCCTTTAGAACCGTTAACGATCTTTAATACCCCTAACCGCCACACAGAGATCAGTAAGCGGTTTACAAGATGCTTTGTCTGGTTCTTATGACTAAGTTCTCCATTATTACATTTCGGAGTCATATGAACCAAACTCAAAACCTTCTTAACCGGCACCACATGCACTCAACTATACTCGAAGTCATCCTTAGCTGTTAGTAAGCTTACTTATTAGTCAGGATTCTATATTATTATTTCATAAGATTTTGGTGTACGTATCTTCTTTTTTATGTAACTTAAAGTTGCCAATCCTGCCGTATTTTCTGGGGTTTCCTGTATTTCGATATTTCTTCTTCTGACCTGCCGTCTTCCGCATATTTGTGTTTTTTTTTTCCGTATTATGCTGTGATACAAAGAAAGAACGAGAGATTGTAATACAAGATGTAAGAGTGCATCGTGGGCTATATCTTGATCTCATCATTATATGGTAAGAGCAAAGGTAGCTTATCTTTGAAAGAAAGATTTCAACAAGAAAAATACGTCCCAAACAGGAAGAGACTTCTGTGAACATCATTACAATATACAGTATATCTTTTGCAAAATGTCAGTATTCAGTTTCATATCCTAGTCACGTAAAAAAGCAAATTAAATCCGCATAGAAACTGGGATACGGAAAATCTCTATGAACATATGAATGAAGCCATTCGTGAGGAAGCAATACAGGCTGCAAGAGTAGAAGATCAGAAAATATTGGCTATAAGAGTATATTGGGTTACGATGGAAAACCTTACAATTTATAATAAATGCAAAAAAAAAAAATCGCTTATATAAGCTGTTCAAGAACTGATAGGAATTATATACAGGAGATAAGAGTCTGCTAAATGTAAAACGTTACTTACATCAGCCTTATCATTCAAGCGGTCCACATTCATATCCCGGTCATGCCTTTTGTTTTTTTTTTATTGAATCCATACTTATACTTGTGACAGACAAAGTCGCAATTTGGTGTTTTTCTTTGGATTCTCCCGTTTCGCTATAATCTTACATTAAGAAAGAAAAGAAATAACCGGCTGACATATGCTAAGTTCCCTTTGAAAGTATTCGGTTCATTTCGTGAGAACTTAGGTGTCACTATCTTAACAATAATGTTTAACAATATCATATGTCGGGTTATTTATCTGCTTTTCCATGACACGTGTTAATTGAGTAGGATTGTATACCACTACATTTCCAAACAGATGTGAAAACATTTATCGATGGAACTTTACCTGGGAGATGGATAGGACGAACAGGAATTCAGGAGTGTCCACCTTCATCTCCTGACTTAACACAAACTTTTGTCTGTTGAGGACTGCAAAGAACATTGTGTACGCCAGAAAACAAGAAAAAATAAAAGACCATATACACGAAATTCTAATTGCCTATGCTTCTATTCAGTAACAAACAAGACAGCGTGTGCGTTTCTTTGCTGCACTTCGTTGTCGACAATTAACTGACGGCGGTGTTCATGTAATTTTGCGGAGCGAGAAGGAGAAGCCGTTCATTCTGAGATTGTTCCACTGTTCATCATTTGCGACTCAAAAGCAAACGACACAAAAATGTGTTAACGATTGTTCACTTCACTGCTCCGTTGATATAGGAGAAAGTCAAGTTATTTTATTTATTTATTTATTTATTTATTTTGCTAATAATTGTAACATAAAATATAAAAAGAAAAACTTTAGCTCGCCCCTGAAAGAGTAGAACTCGTGCTTAGGAGCGGATTCCTGAATTAAAATTAAGAAGTATATAATACAATTTGTCTTATGTCTACTACGCAATAAGAATATATAAATTTAAATTTACAATTTTTCAATTTTTATAAAATTAATACATAACTTTTTAAATTTAATACTAGAACTATTAGAATTGACAAGATTAGGATATTTAAATATAAATTTGTTATATATTCTTCGGCACCTACGTACTTAGATATAACACGTGGAGCAAGTTCCTTGGAAATCTAAAAGCGGTATAGGATGGAAGTCGAGGAATGTTATGGACAGGAAAACATCGATCATACGAGAATGGGTATTTAAGAGTTGTTAATTCATTATAAAAAGTGAATCTGATACAATGTTAATACACATTAATTTTATTTCCTAGAATATATCTATTTATAAAATACAATAATAAATAAGGAAATTAATTAAACAAATTAAGTAAATTAAATAAATAAATTAATCAATTAAACTCTTCAGCAGTTTTCTAGGCGCTCAATAATATTTACGTTGTCAAAAATAGTTAAGTGTGAACGTTTTGTGAAATTCGGCAATCGGCATAGTATTACCACAGTCTAGTATATACAGTCACGAAGCTCAATACGTAGTAAATATGCATCCATGGATAGTTGCTAACCACTTGGATCGCTACTATCGCCTCGTTACAGACAATGCGAAATAGTACCGGCACAGTCTATTGTTCCTAGCAACCTCAATAACTCAAGCTTCGTGACTGTATATACTAGACTGTGGTATTATCATTGTTCTGTACTGTATTATATGGTTTCCTTGCGTCATGTTAACGTCGTATGCAGAATGTATCAAGCGTTGTTTTAAAGATCTCCAACAACTACAGAGCGCGATAAAACGCTCAATTCCTGTAGAAGCAGTAGCCGTAGAAGATGATAGTACCGATGACTTTATTCCGAAATACACGTGCTTTTTTGTTGCTGTAGGTAAAGTTTCATAGGTTTCATTAGAATTGCACCTATATTCCAACTACTTAAAATTCCTTAATTTTTTATTTCTGAAGGATAAAATTTTTGTTACCATTCACAATGAAAATTAAACATAACCATAACATAAACACAGAAGTTTGCGCCTAGGTTATCAAATGGGATCATTCATAATGATTCACATAAACACTGATATTAACATTGCCGCTAGACTCTAACATGAAAGTTCGCAAACTCCAAACTTTCATGCTAATGCTTACGTGATTTGCAAACAGTACACAATCGTGGAGCGCTGAAGTATATGAGAGAATATGATGAAGTGACGTCGTTGTTATGTTTCCATGGTTATCAAATATCTTTGCGGTTATGTCTATGTCCCCATCGTGAACGTTCTTGATTTTACTACAACGTTTACATTTTTTAAGTTAACGCTTACGTTATGTTTAATTTTCATTGTAAATGAGTTAGAGTATTATCACAGTCTAGTATATACAGTCACGAAGCTTGAGTTTTGAGGGTACTAGGAACAATAGACTGTGCAGGTACTATTTCGCATTGTCTGTAATGAGGCGATAGTAGCGATCCTAGTGATCAGCAACTAACTATGGATGCATATTTACTACGTATTGAGCTTCGTGACTTTATACTAGACTGTGGTATTATATTATCAGCTGACTGTAAGCTCATTTTAAACGTATCAATTTACTCCACTTAATTGAAGAAAGCGGAGAGCAACTCTAATGCTCACTCAATTCACGCACGAAGAATTTAATTTAAAACGGAAGATGATGAAGATGAAAGCAATGAGTTGAACAAGAGGGCAATTTAACGCTTCGCTCCACACAACATGTTGCCCTGACACTAGTTTATGAATGAGTTCTCCTCCAGAACAAACAAATGTTGCGACATTATAACAATGCATTGCATTATTCCGTCTAATTGATTTTGTCGGCACAATTGTAAGTCTCTCATCATCACTGCGGGTAGTCCATATATAGTATCATTTTAATCTATTAAAAACTTTCTTCCGTCGCACATAAGAAATTATATAATATAATAAAGTAAACTTATCAACAGTAGGTTGGTAAATTGAGAGACACTCGTTACTAGAGTATGATTTGAAATAATGCGCAAATTTAGCAGTAAACTTATCAACACCGTGTTGGTAATTTATGAAAAACTTTATCAGAGTTTGATTTGAGATAATATGTAAATTTGGCAATTAACTTATCAACAGCGTGTTGGTAATTTATGAAAAACTTTACCAGAGTCAGATTTGAGATAATACGTAAATTTAGTTGTAAATTTAGGACGGGTGGGTTGGTAAGTCCAGAAAAAGTTTATCGGAGTCTGATTTGAGACAATACGTAAATTTAGTTGTAAATTTAGGACGGGTGGGTTGGTAAGTCGAGAAAAAATTTATCGGAGTCTGATTTGAGACAATACGTAAATTTAGTTGTAAATTTAGGACGGCTGGGTTGGTAAGTCGAGAAAAAATTGATCGGAGTCTGATTTGAGACAATACGTAAATTTAGTTGTACATTTAGGACGGCTGGATTGGTAAGTCGAGAAAAAGTTTATCAGAGTGTTATTTGAGACAATACGTAAATTTAGTTGTAAATTTAGGACGGGTGGGTTGGTAAGTCGAGAAAAAATTGATCGGAGTGTGATTTGAGACAATACGTAAATTTTGTTGTAAATTTAGGACGCCTGGATTGGTAAGTCCAGAAAAAATTGATCGGAGTGTAATTTGAGACAATACGTAAATTTAGTTGTAAATTTAGGACGGGTGGGTTGGTAAGTCGAGAAAAAATTTATCGGAGTGTGATTTGAGACAATATGTAAATTTAGTTGTAACTTATCACCAGCGGGTTAGTTTGTTCAGAAAAAATTACCAGGGTGTGGTCTGAGATGTGTAAGCTGGGTTGGTAAGTCGAGAAAAAGTTTATCAGAGTGTGATTTGAGACAATACGTAAATTTAGCAATAAACTTATCACCAGCGGGTTGGTAAGTTGAGAAACTTTACCAGAGTCTGATTTGAGATAATACGTAATTTTAACAGTTAACAGTGGGTTGGTAAGTTGAGAAAAATTTTGCCAGAGTCTGATTTGAGATAATACGTAAATTTAGCAATAAACTTATCACCAGCGGGTTAGTTTGTTCAGAAAAAATTACCAGGGTGTGGTCTGAGATCTGTAAGCTGAACGATAAAATTAACTTAGCAACATATTTATCCGAATCTTAGTGTAGTAATCTTATTGCCGTGGTGTTGGTAAGATAAGCAAACATTTACCTCAATCTGATTTTGAGATACGTAAATCGAGCAAAACAAATGTGTTATCTATGAAATAATATTTTGTGCACTAAAATATAGCCTACGTAGGGTCTATAGATTACTCAAAATTCGACAGATATTTCCCAGCGGAATCAAACAACAAATTGTTTCTTGCCACTTTTACAGAGATAAGTGACAGTATAAATTTTAGAAACAACTATCGGTGTAGCTAAATTTTTTTATTTCTTTAAAATATAAAATTTTATATTATATCATAACACTCGATAAGTAATGGCAACGATTTTATTGTTACATACTAACTTTACTTAAGGTACTTTTAAGGATACACACTTCAAATACAGTCGCCTGTCATATTAAGAACACGTTGCCAAATCCTTGGAAAATGGGGCATTCCATGTGCCCGGTTTTGTTTGGCCATCTCTCTTACAGAGAACTCTAAATCTCTTAGGATGTCAACTGTTCCTTGAAAGTAAATGAAAGTCGTCGTAATCATGAGGGTTCATGTCTGGTGGTTTAATTGTGTGTTCTTCGAGTATTTCCAATTACTCCTTCTTAACAGGTAGGTGTCTGTGGCGGCTACTTGGCAGCGAGCACTATCATGAAGAACAATAGGTCCCTCCTAAATGGCCCCGTGGTCGTTCACGACGCAAAGCTAGATGCAAATAACATTCCAAGTAATTAGAGTAGAGAGTTGCTCTACTCTTTTACGAGGAGATATAATATGGATAATGATTATGCCTTCGTAACCGTAACACTTCACCTCTTCTTCGTAGGCGTGGTGATTCTGGGCTTCGCAATTCACTTGATTGTCGTTTCAGCTTAGGCTCTTATGGAGGCTCATGTATTACATATCGCATTTTCTTTACTTGTAGACTACTGAAAATAACAAATGTCGGCGATTTGTGGTTCTGATATGGTTATAGTTGAGTTTCATTTCATTCCACATATCGGATTGGTGCATAAGTTCATAGCGTTTTTCTGTACTTTCATTCATTTAATACTAGTACAGTAACACACATATAGTTAATAGAGTTGCTCACTGCTAGAATTGCTCGTACTGATTCGTTAATGGAATTACACACTGATAGAATGAAACTGCACGCACTGATCCGTTAATAGAGTTACTCACTGATAGAATAAAATTGTACGTACTGATCCGTTAATAGAGTTGCTCACTGCTAGAATTGCTCGTACTGATTCGTTAATGGAATTACTCACTGATAGAATAAAATTGCACGTACTGATCCGTTAATAGAGTTACTCACTGATAGAATGAAATTGCACGTACTGATCCGTTAATAGAGTTAATCACTGATAGAATAAAATTGTACGTACTGATCCGTTAATGGAATTACTCACTGACAGAATAAAATTGCACGTACTGATCCGTTAATAGAGTTACTCACTGATAGAATAAAATTGTACGTACTGATCCGTTAATAGAGTTGCTCACTGCTAGAATTGCTCGTACTGATTCGTTAATGGAATTACTCACTGATAGAATAAAATTGCACGTACCGATCCGTTAATAGAGTTGCTCACTGCTAGAATTGCACATACTGATCCGTTAATAGAGTTACTCACTGGTAGAATAAAATTGCACGTACCGATCCGTTAATAGAGTTGCTCACTGCTAGAATTGCACATACTGATCCGTTAATAGAGTTACTCACTGGTAGAATAAAATTGCACATACCAATCCGTTAATAGAGTTGCTCACTGCTAGAATTGCACATACTGATCCGTTAATAGAGTTACTCACTGGTAGAATAAAATTGCACATACCAATCCGTTAATAGAGTTGCTCACTGCTAGAATTGCACATACTGATCCGTTAATAGAGTTACTCACTGGTAGAATAAAATTGCACGTACCAATCCGTTAATAGAGTTTCTCACTCCTAGAATTGCACGTACTGATCCGTTAATAGAGTTGCTCACTGCTAGAATTGCACATACTGATCCGTGAATAGAGTTACTCACTGCTAGAATTGCACATACTGATCCGTTAATAGAGTTACTCACTGGTAGAATAAAATTTCACGTACCGATCCGTTAATAGAGTTGCTCACTGCTAGAATTGCACATACTGATCCGTTAATAGAGTTGCTCACTGTTAGAATTGCAGGTGCCGAATCGTTCATAGAATTACTCATTTAAAGAAATACACGCATCGATCCGTTAAGGGGTTAGGCACAGCTGACAGCAGTAAAATGTTTGGATATATTCAACATTTTTTCCCTCCATTATTGTATCTTGTACAATAATGAAAATTGGTATGTGTAAAACACTATCCTTCTGCTATATGAAAGAAATATTTCTACGATTTTTTTTTTCGAAATTCATAATGGTGGTAGTTCACTGTGCAGTGATGAAGCGTTTCCCTGGTAACTCATAAACTTATTAACTTTTTCATGTTCTCTTTCTTTTATGTTATTGTTGAAACTCATGTTTACAATATCATGCTCTTTCAACTACATTCCTTGAAAATAACATATTTTTTTATTTTATGTTAGAAGGAAATACTGATATTTGACCATTTTTTAATTAATTAATTTTTTGTCAGATAACCTATCAAAGATTATGATTATGTCTCGTGACAAGAATATTGTACGAAATGGAAATATAAAAATTGGAGATTTATCTTTCGAAGAGGTGGAAGAATTCAAATATCTTTGAGCAACAGTAACAAATACTCGGGAGGAAATTAAACGCAGAATAAATATGGGAAATTCGTTTTATTATTCTGTTGAGAAGCTTTTGTCATCTAGTCTGCTGTCAAAAAATCTGAAAGTTAGAATTTATAAAACAGTTATATTACCGGTTGTTCTGTATGGTTGTGAAACCTGGACTCTCACTTTGAGAGAGGAACAGAGATTAAGGGTATTTGAGAATAAGGTTCATAGGAAAATATTTGGGGCTAAGAGGGATGAAGTTACAGGAGAATGGAAAAAGTTACACAACGCAGAACTGCACGCATTGTATTCTTCACCTGACATAATTAGGAACATTAAATCCAGACGTTTGAGATAGGCAGGGTATGTAGCATGTATGGGCGAACCCAGAAATGCATATAGAGTGTTAGTTGGGAGACCGGAGGGAAAAAGACCTTTGGGGAGGCCAAGACGTAGATGGGAAGATAATATTAAAATGGATTTGAGGGAGGTGGGATATGATGATAGAGATTGGATTAATCTTGCAAAGGATAGGGACTGATGGCGGGTTTATGTGAGGGCGGCAATGAACCTTCGGGTTCCTTAAAAGCCATTTGTAAGTAATCTATCAAAGGTAGAGAAGTGATCTTATATCATATTGTAGATATGACATGCATAAATACACACAAAACATTTCATCACAGAATGTTGGATAGTTTTTAAGTTATGTGGGAAACGCTTCATCACTGCACAATGTACTGATTTTGAAAAAAAATCTGAATACTTAATCGTAAAAGTACTATTTTTGTATAGCAAAAGGACAGTGTTTCACACATACTAATTTTCATTATTGTACAAGATACAGTAATGGAGGAAAAAAATGTTGAATATTTCCAACATTTTACTGCTGTAAGCTGTACGTAACCCCTTAAGAGAGGTACTCTGTAAATAATTGCATGCACCGATTTGTTAACAGAGATATCCACTGCTAGAATTGCATGTACGTTACTACTAGAATTAGGCATTGTCATTTATTCTTCGCTAAGCAGTACATATATCAGCTTCAAGGCTCTAGGTGACTTGAGAAAAATGAAGGGATGCTATAGTGAAATTCTTTGTAAAACGACAATAAAACTGGATTGAAGAATGGGTATAATATTCTGAACTCCATTTGGGACGTAGTTCTCTCACCCATCTGTCTTACGCGCGCATACAAAGGTAGACACTGGTTGGAGATAAAATGGTTATACGAGATCAACGTGGAGGATGAGTTTGAATAAAACATGACAGAAGAGTGATTTATGGATACATGAATCTTGAGACTATTGCCACATGGGGTGAAATCCTCTCATAATGCAGTGGAAGGTACAACTAAATGTGTTCGACAATATAATGCAGCTTTGGAACTACTTGCGTATAAAATTCTAAAATTTGTAAAAATGACGACGGTAGTAAAGTTTATGTTACATTGAGAAACGTTCTGCTTGGAAAATACGTCTCTTATACTAAAGTAGTTACTATACATATAGGCCAATTCAGCGTCGAACGTAAGATTTCTCTGCAAAGAGTAAATTCATATTAAACATTTTGTAGTTAAATAACTCGACTTATATCTTGAAGATGTTTCAGGTGTGGTAACACCAAAATTTGAAATCGGTCAGAAATTCCACCTTATAAAATCTTTTAAGGGAAGAAGGAAATAAATAATGGTTCGAAGGGAAGAAATAACAACATGAGGTAAGAGACGAAGGTCACGGTAAAGAATGCAAGGAAGGAAATAGAACACGGTAAGAAACAAGGCGAAACAATACAAAAAATACAGCAAGGCTATGAAATGCTTGACAAGAATATATCAATGCTAGGTAAGATGAAGCAGAGTAAGACAAGGAAAGGCAAAAGACAACAATTGAGAGAAGATAAGGAAAATGAAGGATAAAGCAATACAGAATTGAATCAGTGAGTGGAAAAAGGGAATAACTACTTTGAACCAAACTTTTCAGGAAACAAAAAAAAAAAAAAAAAAACTATCTACAGCTTTTCTGTTAAGTTTGATGTAAATGTTGTCAATAGTGAAAATGTCTCTTGTCTTATTTAAAAATGTATATAAATGATTAAATAGGTTAATAACGACTTCCACATTACAATTTTATGAAAAAAAAAATGTACAGGGTGAATCAAAAGTCTAGAACGATATAGGCTAAATATCTTCCATAATTATTATGGAAAACAGAATAGAAGGAAAGCGTTAGTGTAACACAAGCAAGATACGGGGCAATGAAGACAAGGTACGAAAAAATAATGCAATGAAAAGCAAGCTAAAGTACAGGAAATACAACTGAAGGGATAAGAATGAGATAGTTCAAAACCACAATTTTTAACAAAAATGTTTTTTTGTGCGAATTCACTTCTTATACATAAGGGAAAGCTGCTAGTAGAGTATTATAAAAATCACTCAACAAAATAAATGACGTGAAGTATATGCCGAATAAATTATGATACAGCACCTAATAGCATTGGACTCTAAACTTTCAAACGCTCTTCCGTAGAATTTTGTCTGTGTGGCTTAGGATTGTATCATTGTAATAAATACTAAGTAAGGCAAAACAGGGCAGGGTAAGGAACGGTAGAACAAGGTAGAGGAAGACAAGATAAAACAGAACGATTGAAGTCAAGGAGTACAAGGAAGATTAAAAAAACAAGACAAGTTCAAACAGGGAAAGATAGAGTAATGCAGGCATGGCATTGTGGAGTAAGGAGGAAAATGTAGGGTAAGGCAGAGCTATGTGGGGTAAAGCAGAACAATGTGAGATAAGGAAGGGCAATGTGGGATAAGACGGAACAATGTGAGGTAAGGCAGGGCAATGTGAGGTAAGGAAAGGCAATGTGGGATAAGATGGGACAATGTGAGGTAAGGTAGGGTCATGTGGGGTAAGGCAGGACAATGTGAGGTAAAGAAGGGAAATGTGGGATAAGACAGAACAATGTGAGGTAAGGCAGAGCAATGTGAGTAAGGACGGGCAATGTGGGATAATACGGGACAGTGTGAGGTAAAGGTAGGATCATGTGGGGTAAGGCAGGACAATGTGAGGTAAGGAAGGGCAATGTGGGATAAGACAGGACAATGTGAGGTAAGGCAGGGAAATGTGGGATAAGGAAGGGCAATGCAGGTTAGGGCTGGAAAATGGAGGTTATGACAAAGCACGACACGGTAAGACAAAGTAAAACATCGTTAAAACAGAATAATATAAAGAATGGCATGGTAAAACAAAAGTATGACAAGGCAAGGCATGCTCAAAAGAGAAAGGCATCATAACAAAATGCAAAGTAAAGCAGGTCAATGGAAGGTAAGGCAAAGCAAGATAGTGCAAGGCAGAAAAATGGAAAGAATGGCAGGCCAAGATAAACGTATGGTGGGGCAAGACAAGGTGAGAAGGGCAAAACAAGATGAGACAGGAGGAAAGGAGTGTAAGGAATGCAGTTCACGGTGAATTAGAGCAAGACAGCAAGACATGAAAAGTCAATACAATACAAGAGAAGGCAGGGCAAGGTAGTTCGAGAAAAATAAGGGTGGATAAAGTACAGTAGTTCAAGGCAGGTGAAGAAGAGTCAGGCAAGACAAGACACGTAAAAAAAAAAAAAAGAGAAAACAGAGCTGGGAAGAGCGAAGCGGAGTGACAAGTGAAGACAGATTAAGGTAGAGGAAGGCTGGCAAAAGGAGAGCAAAGCAGAGTAATACAGGATAAGACAAGGTAAGATAAAATAAGAAAGGATAAGGAAAAAATAAGTTGGGGCAGGACAGGGTAAGACAAAGTAGGGAAGGTCAAGACGAAACATTTGAAGGAAAGGGAACACAGCGGGAAAAATCAGTGCAAGGGAAGAAAAGACAATAACTAAACCGCAAGACAAGACAATATAAGACAAGTATTAAAGAAAGACAGTGTAAAGAAAAAGGAATATACGTATTTTATGTTATAACGGTTGTTCAGCGTCTTTGAGACAATTCTGTACCATTAATGAAAAAATTGAAAAGAATGACAGTAGGCTAATATGGATATCGATTCTGAAACATGATAGTGAACAGAGTCCTTCGAATAGTTATGAGCTACAACACAGAGTAACTTTCTTGAGCAGAGTTGCGACATTGACTTCCTGAGTCCCTAATTACGGTGGTGGCAGTCCACACAATGACTGAATGGAGAGGTTATCAATGCTTTAGCAAATTCAATCATGGCTGCATGTAATCCCGCGCAGCAGACAAGAGCCGCATGATCCCAACTATGGAGCATGGTCTTTACCAAAGGGGCAAATATTTATCTAATTCTGCAAACAAGACGCAAGGCAGGCAGCTAATAACGGATATTGCGTCCAACTTTAGTGGAATTTCCTCGTCTTGTGTAGCATTTCAGATGAAGAAACACCAGTAAACTATCTCACCGCTGTATTTCCTGTTATTGACCACCCACCACCACCACCACCACCACCACCACCACCACCACCACTCTTCTTTCATTTGTTACTCTATTCCTTTTAATTCTTGTTATCTTATTTAACGTTAAGCACGTTCCTGTGTACCTACACTTGAAAAAAATGCAACAAAAATTACAACAATACCCCTTACTCTCCTGAGTCCTAGAAGTATATATACTTCATACATGATTATGACAGACTAAGGGCGGAATTCATAGTCGTCACTTATAAATGAGTGAACCCTTAAGTGGTTACTTATACTCATTTCTAATTCATAGTGGTCCCTCATTCACATAATGAGTGATTACTTAAGTGAGCTGGTCTGTACCCTTAAGTGACCACTCATTTTCAAAATGGATACTGAGAATGATTTTGAGCATTTTGTGGACTTTCTTGAACGAAATGAGGAAAATATACGTGTCTCAAAAAGGTATGTTAGAGACATGGAGAATCCTCTGGAAAAAACATAGAATTGCATATAACATGAAAAAAAGAGATAGAACAGGTACAAATGTAAGATACAAGTGTAATTACAAATTAAAAATTAAAAAAAAAACAAATA
>JAJSOF020000021.1:42651297-42679780 GCA_025594305.2 Periplaneta americana | reverse complement strand
TAATTGAACTATACGTCATCTTTTCTGAAACGAACTAAATGAACTATGTGTCATCTTTTCTCAAATGAACTAAATGAACTAATTGAATTAAATGATTATATGCGTCATCTTTTCTCATTCGAACTAAATGATTATACGCGTCATATTTTCTAAAAACGAACTAAATAAACTAATTGAACTATGCGTCATCTTTTCTCAAAGGAACTAAATGAACTATGTGTCACCTTTTCGCAAATGAACTAAATGAACTAATTGAATTAAATGATTATATGCGTCATCTTTTCTTGAACTAAATGAACTAATTGAATTAAATGATTATATGCGTCATCTTTTCTCAAACGAACTAAATGAACTAATTGAACTAAATGATCATATGCGTCACCTTATCTCAAACGGACCTAATGAACTAATTGAACTATGCGTCATCTTTTCTCAAACGAACTAAATGAACTAATTGAACTAAATGATTAAATGCGCCATCTCTTCTCAAACGAACTAAATGAACTAATTGAACTAAATGATTATATGCGTCATCTTTTCTCAAACGAACTAAATTAACTAATTGAACTAGATGATTATATGCGTCATCTTTCCTCAAAGGAACTAAATGGTTACAGTATATGCGTCACCTTTTCTCAAACGAACTAAATTAACTAATTGAACTAAATGATTACTTGCATCAACTTTTCTCGAACAAACGAAATGAACTAATTGAACTAAATGATTATATGAGTCATCTTTTCTCAAACGAACTAAATGAACTAATTGAACTAAATGATTATATGCGCCATCTTTTCTCAAACGAACTAATTGAACTAATTGAACTAAATGATTATATGCGTCATCTTTTCTCAAACGAACTAAATGAACTAATTGAACTAAATGATTATATGCGTCATCTTTCCTCAAACGAACTAAATGATTACAGTATATGCGTCATCTTTTCTCAAACGAACTAAATTAACTAATTGAACTAAATTATTAATTGCATCAACTTTTCTCGAACAAACGAAATGAACTAATTGAACTAAATGGTGATATGAGTCATCTTTTCTCAAACGAGGTAAATGAACTAACTGAACTAAACGAACTAGATTTTTACTAATCTGACTATAGAACTAGTTCGCCGCGAACAAATCTATCAATTGAACTGAATTTCCCATCACTAATGTAGCCTACAGAAAGTCCTTAAGCAGGAGGGCTTATGTATAAACTGTTATTTTTCTCTTGATCCTTATCTTTCGTATGACAGCGAGTCATTTTTTCCTCCAAGATCATACAACATGAAGATGAATATACTGAGGAGAATATGGAAGATAAGAAATAGAAAAATAAAAATTTAAAATAAAGATTAACGAAGATGAAAACTGAAAAGGTGGCAAGGGAAAATGAAAAACAAGACTGTAATTAGTAATTAAGAGTCGATACACAGTCGTGCAAGTGCCATAAATTGTTAGTGATGCAATTCAAATGACAGCACGTACACCAAATGGATAGGATTCAGGAAGCGGTAAGCAAGCAAATCTCTGCCATAAAACTGTAGTTATGTGACATAACTTGTCATAAAGTTGAAGTTGTTGTAGCATGCATTACACCGACATTCAGCTGCGGGACCTGCAATACTAATTAATAAGCATTTTAATTTTATTTCTGGCTGAATTATGTGTTTTGATACGGTGAGCGGAGGTTTATTGCTGGATGGACGCTTGGACCCTTTCACGGTGATTTCACGGAATTATGCATATAAATGGTCTCCACGAAGAATAAATTGATTTGGATTGGAATGGAGGAGGCAGCCTTCTATTGAGCACTGGATAGCTATTATCAGAGAGCGCTGTATTGGACTCCCTCGTTCCCCAAGCACGGTTCTCGTTAATGAACAATGAATCACGTATCCCCATGTCAATCCATAACTTGATATAGCAACGAAAATTACAGAATCGCTAAGCAACCAGCGATCCCTGCGTGAGCAAATAAATAAATGACTGTCGGCGTTGTTATTAACTTAGTTCATCTGCAATTCAAAAGAATTTGCAAAGGTTCGCTATAAAAATTTTAATGTTTACAGAATGTATCATTGATAGCCTACATAAAAATTCATGGGCGGAACATACTAAAATATTTCTATGAATATTTCTGTCATATTACAATAATAGCTATTATTGTTCTATTTCAGTACGATGTGGCATCTATATCTAGTAGACTAATAGAGTAATGGTCCTCAAATTTGGTTGTGCAATAAAGGTATGAAAGTTGAAAATCGTTTCAAATGAAGCCTGTTAACATTTCCCCACATAGAGGTCACTTTAGATCATGACCAGACATCGGATTCTAGGGCAAATGCCTATTTTGTTTCTTTAGGAGAAAAGTAAAAATAATTATTAATATTTGTGTTTCATGGAAATTGAAAGGTATTCAAAGAGTTTTATAGTGCCCTAAAATGCCCTAAAACGGTTATTAGAGCCTAATTTGTTAATATTCGCCTAAAAATGCCTAACTCACTGTAAAATTTCGCATTTTACTCTTACTTTTTATAATTTATACATGCATTCACTGCGAAATTTAAGGCATTTAAAAAGTGGAAAGTTTGCTTCACACCGGCCATGAAACCATTGATAAAGGAAACAAAATGTTTTGAATCTCACGACACTCGCAATAGATTTCACCGAATTTAACATGTTTGGAGGCATAAATGCCGACAAAGAACCAACCTTAGTTTTGAAGCAGGCAACAATCACAACATGTGCTGCTACCGATTCAGAGATATACTATACTATAAAATGACTGTTTTCGGTCTGAAACCGATTAGCTGTACTGCCCTTCAGAGTGTCATAAAATCACAATTTTTGGAGAAAGAGTGTTTTTGAAATATTTATGAAAAGTCGTAAAATTGCGAATTAGTAGGGTAAACCGTTACAAAATATTTAAAAGAATGGCCCTCCTAGTGTTAACACTACCAGGAAATGCAACAATAAGTGGAACTTCGTATTTTTGTCCAATTGAATCTCAATAACAACGGTTCATTTGAATGCTCGTTAACAGTTGCTCTTTCCCTCACCTTATTTGTGTTGAGAAGTTTTGAGCGGTAGGACGTTTTCCTGTGAAGTTTAACGCGATAATGCCGAAAAATATAAATGCAAAATCTACATTGATCCGGCAATGGCTAACAGAATATTCAGAATTCACTTATGATGGAAAAATAATATTCTGCAAGATTTGTAGCAAACAGGTATGTAACAATAGTTGAAATATATAAATTCTATTAATTTTAATGAGTAGGCCTATAATATTTATACATTGACTGAGCTATCCTGAGGTATAATTCTTTTTAAGACCACTACACTTTAACCTTTTAAATTCCGATAGTTAAAGTATTTGCAGGTCATTAAAATTTTGATTGTTCGAACCCACTAACTTTGTGATAGAAATACGGCAATACAACAATTAGGATTTTATTTTAATTCAGTTTACTTTACATTTTTAGATTTCGCAAGAAAAGAAGTGCCACCTAAAGCAGCATGTGCAAGGAGCGGCTCATAAGGCTAAAGCTCAGCAGAAAAATCAACTGCAACAAACTTTACTAACACAGCCTACTTCATCCAATCTCAGCAGCAATTTCTATGCTGATTTAACCAGAGCGTTTGTTGCTGCTAACATTCCCTGGAATGCAATTGAAAATCCGGTTTTAAGACAGTTTTTACAAAAATACTGCAAACAAAATATCCCATCTGAGTCGACCCTAAGAAAAAAATTACTTAGACAAAATATACAATGAAACTTTAGCTTCCATTCGGGAGGATATAGGTGATTCTTACATATGGGTCTCTGTGGATGAAACCTCAGATCCTATGAATAGGTATATAGCAAATATGGTAGTAGGAAAACTTAGTCCTAATGGACCTTCGATTCCACACCTCGTATGTGTTAAGGAACTTTCGAAAGTGAATAGCCAAGCCATTGCTTATTTTGTAAATAAAGGCCTACAGTCTTTATACTCAGGTAATATAGACGATTCTAAAGTTATGTTGTTTTGTACTGATGCTGCCTCATACATGGTTGCTGCAGCTCCACTTCTTAAAACATTTTATCCTAACCTCACGCATGTAACCTGTCTAGCACATGGCCTTCACAGGGTTTCTGAAACAATCAGGAATGAATTTCCTCTTGTCAATTCGTTTATTTCTAACACAAAAAAATGTTTTTGTAAAGCCCCATCCAGGATTTCAATATTCAGAGAGAACTTTCCAGATATCCCACTCCCACCTCAGCCGGTTGTTACACGATGGGGAACCTGGATTCAGTCAGTGGTGTATTATTCTAAGTATTTTAAAGAAGTGGTCACAGTTATTGATAAATTACCTGAAACTGATAGTGCAGCGTGTGTGAAAGCAGTGAAAGATTGTCTGAATGACTCACGAGTGAAAAACGATATTGCCTACATAACATCAAACTTTTCTTTCATACTTGCAAGCATTGAACAATTAGAACGTGAAAAACAATCTCTTTGTAGCCAAATAGCAATAGTAAAGGAAGCTCAAGTGAACATACATTCTGCTTTGGGCGAAACTGGGAAAAAGTTAAAAATAAGTGGGACAACGTATTAAATAAGAATGTAGGATTTTCATTGTTGGAAAAAGTATCAAGAGTGATATCGGGGAAAGTGTAAATGTTCCAGTAAGTATTGATGTTTCTATTGTACCTAATTTAAAATTTGCGCCTCTCACATCAGTTTCGGTTGAAAGAAGTTTTTCTGCTTTCAAAATGATTCTCAGTGACAAAAGGCAAAGGTTAACTGTGGAGAATTTAGAAAAATTCTGGTGGTGTACTGTGCAGATAATTATAATAAAGTCTGAGCATGGAACTGAATTTCAATAACTTAAAATGAGTAATCTTGATACTAATAATCATTATTTCATTAGTTTCAATATATTAAATTTGTGCAGCTCTGTTTATAAATATAATATAGTATTCTTTTTTAATGTTTAAACATACTTTTTTGTGCGTATTTTAGTGTATAACTAAAAATTTCAGTGAAAGAAATAAGTATGATACCTTGATGTGCCTAAAATGCCTATTTTCATTAAAATAGAGCCTAATTTTACAAATTTTGAGCTTATTTTAGGCGCCTAAAACTGCAATTTTTAGTGCCTAAAAATCTGATGTCTAATCATGACTATTTCAGCACGCGATCATGAATGGGATTGTAAGAATGTTTGAAATTTGAAATACTGTATAATACTGACATTTCTTTTCATTTCTGTCTGTACACTTCTCGCAATGTCTCCTCGTTAATTACGTACATCATAATTACTTTCTCATTCCATGAGTTGTCTTGACACAATAATGCAATTCATAGTCGAAACGATTTGCACATTAATATGACACGAATAAGTTGTAATGAAAAATGTCATTAAAAAGAATTGAATTTATTTGAAAATAAATATTACGGTTAATTAAAATTTGTTTAAAGAAACGTTTTGATTATCCTAATAAGTTAAATTATTCTGAATTCAATGTATTTAAAATTTAACAAATTCATGAATACACGCTGTTAAAATTTTATCACAACAATCGAAATAAATATATTTCACAGGAAATGATCATGGTACAAAGCGAAATACATTGTTGTTGTTTAGTCAACTGTTCAAAGACAGACTTGAACCACGTATACAGTCACGAAGCTCAATACGCAGAGGATATGCATCCATAGATAGTTGCTAATCACTAGGATCGCCACTATCGCCGCATCACAGACAATGCGAAATAGTACCGGCAGAGTCTATTGTTTCTAGTAACCTCAACAACTCAAGCTTCGTGACTGTATATACTAGATTGTGCTTGAACTTCATAAATGACGCCAAATACGTTATCACTAATGGGATAACTAAGCCAGGAGATAATGGGGTAGGGTGGTCAGTAGTAGAAGCTAAATGTTTCACATCTGCTAGTTTAAAACATAGCACTAATTCTGGCTCTCGGTTGTATAATTTTGTAACTAAGTAATATCCAGAACTTTTTTGTATGTAAATAAAATAAGAATTTTTTAACCAGTGAAAATGAGAAAATTAAAAAAGTGTAAATGAATGGGTTATTTATGAAAGGGCCTAAGTCATGAATACTAAATTGTTGGCAATTTAAAAACTGCTTATAGGCTGAAATTTTGAAATTAAGGCTGAAATAAAAATTGTATCACAAATTCTACTTTGAAACGAATTTAACCAGTCAGGTATTAACATTTTGCTGATTATATTTTTTTAGAAAAAAATTTTGAAATCTGAAAACTTAGGCCCTTTCATAAACAAATATTTAATGACCAATTTTTTTTTAAATAATACTTTATTTTTTCAAGGGAAAACACATTTATATATTATTTTTGTGAAAATTGAACTTATTTTATTTTTCAAGGTGTCCAGTTAATTAAGAATCTGTAAAACGATGGAAGTGTGTCCAAACTTAAGACTGGTTCCAGACAATTATTTCTTCATACCATTCTTTGTTTTCGTCATTTATATACCCCATTGCTTTCTTTATGTCTTCTATCTTCTCTTCCTTGATCTCCACCTTTCCATTTGGATACGCATTCTGTATGGGCAACATTACTGTAGAGCCTCGTAAACCAAGTAAAAATGTTTGTTGAAATCAGCCAATAAACTGTGAAGCAATGATTGTACCTTTTCTTTTATGATCATACCAGAGCGTTCTATCCGCTCTGATCATACCGAAACTCCATGAATTTACTGATCGTAAAACACTGTCTCTTGTCCCTAAGTGTCTCAGGACCACTAGTTTCTAAGGAGTTACAACTTTTTTGTAGTATTTGGGCCACCAGTACTTAAATTGAAAACAGTATTGAGGTTGCACCATATTAACTGTGAATTTTCCAGGGTATGCTGATGATATTATCATTTCACATTTGTTTTGGTGTATAATAGCGATCATGCTTCTTCAAGACTTTCTTTACGTGACCGAAATCCCGATCACACGGGAGAAATGAATGTCCCCTTATAGGGAACCTATGCATGATTTTCTCAAACATATTTAAATCAGTCATGGCCAGACGAAACGTAACAATGTGTGATTCTTGTTTTGTCCCCCACAACATCACTATAGAGATGAAGTTCTTTTACTGATTATTCACTTAACTTTAACCCTTGTACTAGGGACATTATTCTTTATGTAGTGCAAAAGAAACGAGCAAGTTTCATCAGGTCCTTTCTTAGCTTCTCCCTCATGATAAAGATAGAAATGTGCTTTACCATCCTTCAAATTTTGTATACTTATACAGAAAGGAAAAACCGATAGCTGGCGGAGGTAAAATAGGTCCTGGACGGGGATGTTTGGTAAACTAATGTTTTGCATAACGTCAAAGCAAAGACCTAGCACACGTTCATCGTTTTGACACACTTTCTCGGTTTCTTTCATGCACTTATAGAACTTTTCACTTCTCCTTTTGTGTACAGCCTTGCACGTTTGATTTTTTCGCCTTTATACTCACAAATGTTTCTTACACCTTTCTTTCTCTTTTTATCAATCTCACTATTCATCGTGAATTTCCGTACTGATATAATAAACTCTTAACTGCAATACAGAATAACCAATTCGCTTACCCGTGGCTTACCCAACAATGACAAAATAGCAATTTAAGAGAAAAAAATCGAATGTCTTTTTTTAACATTTCAATGATGCCACATGCTGAAAACTTATATTTAGTTTTGAAACGATCTAAGTCATTGACTTAGTTCCTTTCAAAATCAAACGACAAATTCTAGGTCATAATACTAAGCATTAGAGTGTGAAACGTAGTTCTCTTCATATCTAAATCGATGTATCTACACCCAAAGAGCAGTATTCCATTAAAAACTCATTTTCACAAAATTAGCGACTTAGGCCCTTTCATAAATAACCCATTCAAATGTCTTCAATTATGTTAAATAAATTTATATGTGTACAAATTAATTAGCTTATATTACATTTGTATTCTCTAACTTTAAAAAAAAATTATAAACCTATGTACATTCCTTATTATTCATTTAGTTTCTTTTTCATAAATTGGTTTAGTTTATTGACGTAGCTCGTATCTCATTTTAGTTTCTAGTTTATTTTCTCTATTCATAGTTTTTAACTGCGACCGAACGCGAACACTGCTAATTCTAGCCTCAAATTTATTAACATTAAACTGTATTATATTCTCTTTTTATATAAGGTATATTCTTATTTTATTCCATTTGTATTTTGTATTTATAATGTTATTGAAATATTTAAATACTTTAGAATTAGATTATGTTGAATTAAACTATTTCTGTTTTTACAATGTCCACATTTAATAACCACTCCACTTGTGTACGACCATTACTGTTTATTACTTTAAAATTTAGTTGACTTCTTCGTTACGCTTTTACATATACTGTACGTACTGTCTAAACATGTTTTTAAATAGGAAATTTCATTTTTAGGCACAGTTTCAATAATTTGCATAAAAATAATGGATTATGGTGACGGAAACGAAACCAGCGAATTTACCATTAATATTAACCCAAATTACAATTAGTAAATCACTGCAGAAATGTTTAATTGGAATATTATTATTAATGAAGTGTTGATTATAAAAAAAAATGTTCTTGTGTAAATGCACTTATTAGGAAGAGTGCGAAAAGTGAAAATATTTCCCACACTCAACGTAGGAAACTTTAGTTTATTGTGGGAAATGCTGTCTTTCCACATGTTCGTGGGAAAATGGTAATTTATGTTATGAGAGAGTAAAATTAGATTTTATTCGCAGAGTGATAATTTCCATGAGCACATAAAATCTGTTTACTGTCATACTTTAGCCACTACTGGTAACTAAATTTAATTTTAAATTGTAAGCATTTCCTTTGTAATTTTTGTTTATGGATGGATGGATGGATGAATGAATGAATGAATGAAAGAATGAATGAATGAATGAATGAATGAATGAATGAATGAATGAATGAATGAATGAATGAGTTAATTTTCTTTCTTTCTTTCTTTCTTTCTTTCCCTCAGTTTAATCTCTCCCTTCTAGGTACATTTACACGACCCACGCCACCCGGGCCTTACAGGGCCGCGACCTGTCGGGAGAGGTATTAAGCTCTGGATCACATACATACTTTTTTGACCACACAAGGACATGGAGGGCCTCCCCGGATGAATGATCAGCTCAGTGCCAGGGAATTAGTTGATTAATTAATTAATTAATTAAGTTGATTAATTAATTAACTTTTAACTCACTGGCTGTGAATAAAGCCATTGTTTAGGTTGCTAAGGATGGTGAAATAAAGACTGTTTTAGATATCAATTTAAAACAAACAAATTTAGATATAACAATTTTTATACGGCCATCATATAATAGTGATCCTACAATAATTGTAATACTTACTGGTTACTGGTGTTGCTTACAAAATAATGACCCATTGAATCATTAGTATAAAACATGTTATTTAAAGCGAGACTTGTAAAAAAAATAAAGAAAATTCTCTCGAAAAATGAGTGATTCAGAAAATTCTGATAATGAAAATACTGCAGAAGCTACTCTGTCTACGTTGATCCCAAATAAGTTCAGAATTTAGACGAATGAATTTACAAAAAGATTTGGAGTTAATGTAAGAAGAAAACAAATGTCTACAATTACAGAAAAAGTGCTTTCGGCCTATCTTTCGGAAAGATATTGTATATTGCATAAAAATATTTTCTTTCAGATGATTTTAAAAACACCATTGGGTGTTACTTAAAAATGTTATCGATGACGTCATAATTGCCACAATAATAGTCACAAAAGTATTTTCTTTCCATAAAAATATTCCTTTCCAAATACCTAGATGGTTTGACGTGTCCAAAATTCCCTCATTCAATTTTAATTGTGAATATGCGTTACTTTTGAAACACTTTGTATAGACTAATCGTTACTAACAAATTTCTGTTTCAATAGACAAATTTTGAAGAAATGATGAGAGTACAAATTCATCCACTATACAGTATGAGTGGTAGTGAAAGTGATTGTGATTGTGTACCTATAATGAGATTTGTCGCGCATTAACGAAAAATCAATATACTTTTGAATAGAGGGAATGACATGAAAATCACTAAATACAATTGAAATCTAGGTCAAAACGCCTACATGTAGAGGGAAGCACTACCAGCTTGACATTTACTAACAACGTTCCTTACTTATTCAACCAGAAAGTTCCAAAAAAAAAAAACGCTTACTTGTACTTAACTGGGAGGTGGATAAATAAACAAATAAACACGCTGTTAATAACTATTAGCTAATAACTAATAATATACAGACTGAACTATAAGTAATAGCATTAATTTCAGGTGGTTATCCTTTGATATATTTCAAACAAATAGTTTAATACAATTTTACTCCTTTTTGCTTCCTTTCGAGATAACGATTGTTTTATATGAAAATTCACTACGAATTGCTTCCCAAAAATGTAACCATAACTGCTGACATTTATTGTCAATAACTCAAGACGCCTTACGGCTGCAAATTGAAGGAAAACGACCGATAATACTGCATCATGTGCTCTTGCAATACGATATTGCACGCCCGCATTCCGCTAACATGACGAAAGCAGTTATCTAGAAGCTTGGTTGGGAGGTGATTTCACATCGCCCATATTCCCCCGATCTCAGACTTCCATCTCTAACGTTCCCCAACCAACAATCTTCAAGGGAACTCCTTTGATAACGAAGATACTTAACAAACTTGGCTTGACGACTTCTTTGACTCCAAACCAGCAGATTTCTTCATACGCGGAATCGAAAAACTATCTTAGAGTTGGCAGAGAGTCATAGATAATGTAAGAGAATATATTACTGACTAATTTCTGTCTATTATTCATCTCAAAACTTTTGTTACAGTGGAAAAATGCTACGAATATTTTCATCAACTCAATAGTTTTATTGAGTTTTAATTCAGTGGCAGTTAATTAGTCAGTTAGTTTGTTTGTTAGCTAGTTAAAACAGGAGTTTTGTTTTAGCCAATGTTTTTAAGCTTATTTCTTCCCCTGCCGTGGGTTTTATTTCTTTTACTCATGCCCGTTTTTCGCCGTGGTTTAAGTGGTAGCGCTTCTATTTACGAATTCAACGGACTGAGATTCATTCCCGACACAGAAGTGCACATTCATCTCCCTTTCCACAGAGGACGAATGTTTCCCTTGTTTTGTATTTGCCCTGTACTTCCTTATGTGCATATTTGCGCTACTTGAGAACATCTAATACTGCTTGGTAACCCAAACAAGCGTGTTCAGCGCCAAAAACCATAGAGTCTTAAAAATAATAATAATAATAATAATAATAATAATAATAATAATAATAATAATAATAATAATAACAATAATAATAGCCTAATAATAATAATAGCCTAATAATAATAATAATAATAATAATAATAATAATAATACTCACTTACAAATGGGTCTTAAAGGAACCCGCAGGTTCATTGCCGCCCTCACATAACCCCCCCATCGGTCTCTATCCTGTGCAAGATTAATCCAGTCTCTACTATCATATCCCATCTCCCTTAAATCCATTTTAATATTATCCTCCCTTCTACGTCTCGGCTTCCCCGAAGGTCTTTTTCCCTCCCGCCTCCCAACTAACACTCTATATGCATTTCTGGATTCGCCCATACGTGCTACATGTCCTGCCCATCTCAAACGTCTGGATTTAATGTTCCTAATTATGTCAGGTGAAGAATACAATGCATGCAGTTCTGCATTGTGTAACTTTCTCCATTCTCCTGTAACTTCATCCCTCTCAGCTCCTAATATTTTCCCAAGAACCTTATTCTCAAACATCTTTAATTTCTGTTCCTCTCTCAAAGTGAGAGTCCAAGTTTTACAACCATATAGAACAACCGGTAATATAACTTTTATAAATTAGCTTTCAGATTTTTTTACAGCAGACTAGATGAGAAAAGCTTCTCAACCAAATAATAACAGGCATTTCCCATATTTATTCTGCATTGAATTTCCTCCCGAGTGTCATTTATATTTCTTACTGTTGCTCCAAGATATTTGAATTTTTCCACCTCTTCGAAGCATAAATCTCCAATTTTTATATTTCCATTTCATACAATATTCTGGCCACGAGACATAATCATATACTTAGCCTTTTCGGGATTTACTTCCAAACCTATCTCTTTACTTGCTTCAAGTAAAATTTCCGTATTTTCCGTAATCGTTTGTGGATTTTCTCCTAACATATTCACGTCACCCGCATTCCCAAGAAGCTGATGTAACCCGTTCAATTCTAAACCCTCTGTGTTAACCTGAACTTTCCTAATAATAATAATAATAATAATAATAATAATAATAATAATAATAATAATAATAATAATGATAATAATAATAATAATAATAATAATAATAATATGTACTGATCTCTTTACTGAAAGCAATTAGTCGTACTGGAAATTAATAATAAAATACAACGTTTTCATAAAGCGCCATTTTAAGCCAAACTTTCAAACAGGTAGCACAAGGCTAACAAAGGGAAGTAGTCGAGTTGTCAGAAAGAAATATTGGATATTGGTATATCATTAGGAAGAACTAATGACGTAGTTATCGAGTATAAAAAGAAAAATCTGATTTTCCAGTGCGTTTATTAAGCAGAGGCGATCTTCACACTTACGGTACGGTTTGTTTACGGCGATCATCGCCGGGCGCACATCGCCAGCGATTGTCGCCGGAGTTGCTAGCAGTTGAAATGAATGCGCACGGTTTCTACAGCGAAGATCGCCAGCGCAGTTCGTTGGACGCGACGCAGATCGCTGGAGGTTGCTTCTGAAGCAAATTCAGGACGCACATCGCCGCATTCGTGTTCAATAATCGATATTTAGACAAGGTCATATTGTAATATCGAATATCTAATCTGTACACGTTAACCACGTCTGTACGTTTTGGCTGCAAAACAAATCAAGACGTTTTGTAATTTTTCGCTGTCTGAAGACGAAATTATTATTGTATATGTGTCACAACATAAAGGCTTCCCCAAACAGACGCGATACGGAATGCGTTACGATAGCGTTACGATTTCGCGATAACGCAATATCGCACTATCGCGAAGAGGTGCCCAAACTGGCGCGTCCGCGATACGATATTCTAACGTCCCCAGCCAATCAGATTATCGTAATGGGTGACCACATATGCGGATTTTAGTTTTCCAGCCACAGCGCAAAGACCAGTTACCTTCAGCAGGTGTATATCACTTGTGCTCACAGATTGCGATTTCGGATTACTTGTAAACGAACGTGGAATTTTTTATTGAGTTCGTAAAGGAAAGTCCGTGGCATGGAAAAGGAGAAGAAATGGAAGGAGATGACTACAAAGTTAGATGTAAACAATAAGTGCAATTATTTATTTATAATTTGATGTCATACTGGCTTGTAGACTGACGCGGGGTTTAAGCTAGGAAATAAATAACTGTCGCAAAAATGAAAAAATATATATTTGTGGAAATTGCAAAATGCTTGTACAATATTATAAATAATTGTGCAGAAATATAAAATTAATAAAATATGAGCAAACAAAAAGTTATGTAATTTGTTTGTCGGAGTTTTATTACTTTCAATATCTTACCACATTCTAGATATACTTATGTAAGTAAATCATTAGACGTAGGTATGTTTAGAATAAATTACTACTGAATTTACTTCACATTAAAATTCGTTATTTTATGGGTACTCTAAACATTGAAATTCTTTACTAGTAGGCTCTTCAAGGTTAGCAGAGTGCTAACTATTTGTACTGAAAGGCGGTTTCTAATTCCAGTTTTTACAAGATTCGTGCAACTAATTGCTCGCTCACAATTTACAGTACGCGATGGAATTATATAAATCAATTAGAAGAAATTGGTCACTTAACTTACATGAATTGCACCAAGTCTTTGAAATCAATTTCTGAACATCTATTGCTCAATACTTTTTTTTAACATGCCCATTCTATGATGCCATTAGCATTTCATTCAAATTCAAATTAGTTCATACACATCCCTGATTTCATTTTCTCCATTACCATCTTCGTTTCTGAACTCCAATGTGGTTGTCGCATTTTTACACATTTACATTCAAAGTTTGTTATATTTTTTAGAAGTGGAGTAGCAAAGTGCGACTGTGGCTTAAACCCTGGATTTACGTCTACAGCAGTTTCATCTTTAAGCCGTTCGACTGAAGTAGGCTGCAAATTTTCCAGCTAAAAGCACAATGGAATGTTTCTTCAAATATGTGAAGTAAGATGACCCAGCGTTGTCTGGACACTTGATGGTGACGTGTTTCCCATCTATGGCGTCAACACAGTTTGGAAAACCGATTTTTTCTTCAAATCGTTGAGCTCAACTTTCCCATAGTCGTCGTGAAGGCTATGGCATGAATTCAGATCTCATGTCTTCTCACATAGCTGCACAAACTTCCATCACGGTTGCACTAATGGTTGAAAACCAACCCTAAAATTATGGCCTGTTGGTGTACAAACTATCTCCAGTCGCTAAAAATCTGAAAGAAGAAGAAAAACATGTTAACACTGTGATAGGACAAAATCAAACATAAATAATTGGTAGGCCTACCTTTTTTACTTTCAGCCGATGCTGTGAAAAATAGATGGAAAAACATGAGAGATTGTTATTTTTGTTATTCAGAGCAAAAAATCGCTGACAATGAAGATCAAGGTGAAACATAATATGATTTTCTTCAAAGAAGTTTTTTGCTGATTTAAATTAGGCGAACTTATATTTTCATGTTTATATTACTGGTACCTCCACTTTTGATTCATTATTTTTGTTTAAAATGTAGGCCTAAGCATTTAAACTGTTCACACTCCACAAATTTGTTTTTCATAGTTTCAGATGTAATTAAATTTCATTTTGTGTTTAATTCTTGTAAATTCAGGAAGTATACTTCATATGTTATTCTTTTTATAGAAAGTCAGTATTAAATTTGAATATTTTTATGACTGGTAACTGATTTGGGTCGTTAAGCTAAATTAAATATGTTTCTTACATACATTACTGTGTTTCACTTATCTTATTGCGATTGCAAGTCATTTTTCGGGTGGGTTCGAGCTACGCCAATTAATATGCTTCTTCGTTATGTCTTCCGTTACTTTACCCAGAATCTCGTCAAAACATTGAGCTGTCATCCTGAAATATAGCCTATATAAAAATGTTTTTCATCTCTAATTAGTTGTTGAACTAAGATATAAAATTAATCTTTTTCTTCCCTTGTGGCATTTAACTCGTGAATCCACAACCTCCTGCAACAAAAAGAGCAAATTAAAAAAAAAATTATAATCGGTATGCGTACTTGTTTTTTATTTCACGTTCTTGGCAAAGAAAAGCAAATCATAACTTTATGCCTTTTTATATTGTTTATCTTAACCATACATGACTACCATGGACTTACCTGCGCCTGCTTTGCCTGCGACGATTCTCATCCAAGAAAGAGAAGTTCCTCTTCCTTTGAAGATGAATCCATGACAGACACACTTCAACCCAGCATCAAAATAAACGCGTGGCATTCTCGCGATCTACATCTCCGGGAGAATAGAACGCAAAATCGTCGCGTTCTACTTGCTGCGATAATAACGCATATTGCGATAATCGCGTGTGTGTGAACACAATCATTGAACGCAATGAAAACATTTATCGCAAAATCGTAACGCTATCGTGACGCATTCCGTATCGCGTCTGTTTGGGGGAGCCTTAATGCTCTTTTTAATATGAGCATGTGAATTAATAAACAAATTAAACAATAAACCCTTACATTACATATTACATTTTTATCACGCCCGAGCCCCAGAGAATTTCGTTCAGTGGGAAATTCTTTCTTCTGTAAGTTTTCCACCAGCTCCCTTGCACTAGATTTCGGCTGCCATAACCTCAATAATAATCTTTTGGCTGCAGTGCGTTATTACACAAAGTTGAATGGCAGCATTCACCTCGGGTCATATAGCCTTCACTCGCTTATCAACATACAATTTTTATATATACGAGTACATAGGTAGATCTTGTTACATTATATGCACATATAGGCCTACATTTTAAAATTTATTTTACATGTCTTTAACTATCTCTTTTTCTGTAGTTATTTATTTAACTATCTATCTTGTACCAACAATAAAAACATGTTTTTAATTACTTATAATTTGCACAGTCTTCGTACCTAAGTACTTACGCGGTATTCTGAAATATAGCGGTTTTTTTTTTGTAGAGATGTAGTTGATCGTATATACAAGGCATAATAAAAGCCCAAACGAACCAAACCTATCACATGTTCGTACATGTAAAGTGTATAAGCGGATTACGAAAGGAACTACCTCAGCGCTAGTTTAGCCAATTTTTTTTTAATTATTGTTTGGAATACACCATGTAATGTAATACAGTATAATAATAATAATAATAATAATAATAATAATAATAATAATAATAATAATATTGTTCATAACCTCAGTTACTGCCAATCTTTCAACTGGAGTTACGGGGGTCTTGACAAAATTTGTAGGTAATTTAACATTGTCATTTTCAATTAAACTCAAAACATAATCAAACTGGTCAGGTGAGAGTCTGAAATATTCCTTAAATTTTGTAGCGTTTTTATAAAGATGTCATATTATCAATGTGTTAAAACAGAATTCTGTAAACCTATTCCTGAATATTTCATTAGTCTGTAGCTTGTTCCTTTTATAATACGCATGCGAGATTTTGATATCGTCATCTCCCTCTTCTAGAATAAATAGCAACTTCATTATCTTGGATTTATTCATTATAATTTTTAGGTTATGTCCGTGGCCTACATTAATTTACTTGACCATATGTAGTAGATGAAGGAATAAACAAATGAGAATCTACAGCGAAGTGCGTCAATAAAGAAACCACTTCTCGGCGATCATCGCCAGCGTTTATAATCGCCGGCGATATGCGTCCGACGATGATCGCCATAAACAAACCGTACCTTAAGTGTCTTGTCACATTACATACAAAATAAATCGCAATATACAGAGTGTTAAAAAAGTATCTAATATTTTAGGAGGTGATCAAAACAAGAAAATGTCAAATTAACATGGGTTCTACAACACATACTTTCTGAGATCTGAATATTTATTTGCAGGAGGTGCTCAATGTGACATCCATTCATGGCAATGCATTTCTCTGCCCTTCAATACAGCAGTCTACTAGATAATCATACCGTAGTTGACAGCCCTTGGCATGGAATAATGATACGTCGCAAGAAATACTGATAACAAAAGTCTGGTTGCGGATATGAGCGGTTTTCAGCAGAGATGGTGTTGTGAATTTTCGTAATTAGCATGTGTGGGCTGGTGAAAATCCCTATGCAGTTGAAGCACCGATTCTCAATCAATGTATGGGCAGGCGTTCTTGGTGACAGATAGAGTTACCACTGAGATTAACTGGGGATCGTTATCAGGACTTTCTTATTACTGTATTAAAACAAATTTCAAAGAGTACGTGATTCCTTACGCCGAGGGGCAGAGAATGCATTGCCATGAATGGACGTCACATTGAGCACCTCCTATGAACAAGTGTTCAGATCTCAGAAAGTAGCCTATGTATTGTAGGACCCATGCTTGTTAGACTTTATTTTCTTGTTTTGATGCATACTATCACCTCCTAAAATATTGGATACTTGTTTAACGCTCTGTATAAAATATTTCCATTTGTTTACGATTATGTGTTCGATATAGGACTTCAAACATCGCAAAGATCTCATTTGTAAAAGCTGTCATAAAATATACTTACACAAAAATGTTTTTTTTTTTCTTACTAATGGCGCGTACTCAACTGTCTGTCATTCACCAGTATGAAGGCAGTTGAATACTCCAATTTACCGACACAGTCGTTACCCAGATGCCTCATAGAAGACTGGTCTATGCTACACCTACTCTCTGGCCCAAATTTGAAAGTGAGAATCGTGAATCGGATGATCCAGGTTTAATGCATTTTCGAAGTTCGAGAATACCAAATGGCACAACGTGTTTAAAAAAATCTCTTCTATTGCCACTTCGAACGAGATGCTTTTCCCAGCGATGGATTTGTCGCAAGATACTTACGTATATGAATCGAGAAAGCAACAAGCTTTCCTTTCATCTCATCAGTAATGACAGCTTTCGCGTTGTCTTCGTCGAATAGCTTTCCAATCGGCAGTATTCGTTCTTAGAAACCTAGCATGAGGTCAGAGGACTATATCGCGTTCGAATCGTGAAACAAATTCGGATTTCGATTTGGTTTGCCAAAAAAGTGTTCATTGCGAGTCATCAGCACGAATTCGATGTTCCTGGTTGTTTGCAGCATTTTCAGGACGATGGTACTTGGATTGGCTTAACGTCTCACTATTGTAACAATTATACAGAATGATTCACGAGGAGTTTGCCCTCACTTACAGAACATATTTCCAAAGACATTTTGAGCAAATAATGTCATACAAACATGGGTCCTATTGTCAATATTTTCAGAGTTACACTAATTTGAAATTGTTTGTAAAAATACTTTTTTTGTTTAGTTTTAAAGGTAAAAGAATATTACAGATAAAGAATGAACTATTCAGGAGAATCATTTCTTTAATTAGCTAGTATTCCGAAGCTAAAAATGTGCTGTTCATTCCATAGTTGTTTCGCAATTTTGTTTTCAATCTTAACTATAAATTACATTTTTCTTACGCACTTATCACAACAGTTCTCACAAATCACTCCACTCTTGTAAATTTTTTAAGAGTATACATTAGGATGCAGAATTAAACTGTAAATAATCAAGTTCCTAAAGTCGTATAATGTGTAACAATTGTTGTAATAAGTGCGTAATAATAATGTAATTTATACGAGGCGCATCCAGAAAGTAAGTTTCCTTTTTTTTTTAAAGAACACACACTTTCAGGAAAACATTTATTGGCAACAGGTACAGCAAAGTTTCAGCTATTTTTCAACATAGCCACCATCAGAATTGAGACATTTGTCGTAACGTGGGATCAACTTTTGTATCCCTCTGTCGTAGAACTCTGCCGCCTGTAAATGGATAGACGTGATAGACGTCTTCAGCTCTTCGTCGTTGCCAAAACGCTCACCGGAGGACAGGAATTTCTTGAGGTGCAAGAAAACGTGAACATCGCTGGGAGCAAGATCAGGACTGTAGGGTAGATGATCAAACAACTCCCAGTCAAATTCCGTCAAAACAGCTGCTGTGCGCCGAGCCGTATGTGGACGAGTATTGTCATGGAGGAGCACAACACCTGCAGTAAGCATTCCACGCCTCTTGTTTTGAATGGCACGTCGCAATTTTCTCAGTGTTTCACAGTAACGGTCAGCGTTCACTGGCGTTCACTGTTTCACCTCTTGGAAGGAAGTCAATGAGCAGAATGCCCTTCCTGTCCCACAACACCGTGCACATCACTTTCCGTACCGACAGCGTCTGTTTGAATTTCGTCCTGACCGGAGATCCACTCTGCCGCCAATGCATTGACTGCTGCTTGGTTTCCGGGGTGAAGTGCGAAATCCAAGTCTCATCGCCCGTGACGATCCTGTCGAGGAACTCGTCGCCGTCATCGTGATACCGTTGCAGAAATGTCAGTGCTGCTCCTAAACGTTGCATTTTGTGTTCGGGTGTCAGGTTTTTCGGCACCCACCTGGCACACACTTTTTTGAACAGCAGGTGCTTAGTGACAATCTCATGCAACAAGGATCGCGATATCTGCGGAAAATGGCTGCTCAGCTCCGTAATCGTGAAGCGACGGTTCTCCATGATGCACTGGCGTACCAGCTCAACACGATCATCATTGATGAGGGACGGTCGCCCACTACGCTCTTCATCATGGACACTTTGACGACCTTCGGAAAACTGCCTACACCAGCGACGCACCATCTACTTACTCATGATGTTCGGCCCATAGACCTGACAGAGCTGCCGATGAATTTCAATTGGCGCAATGCTTTATGCATTAAAGAACTTTATCACCGACCGAACCTCGCAGGCGGCGGGAGAAAGAATAAGAGCTTGCATTTCGGACTACTGCTTCCACGCTACTGGCACCAGGCGGGACCTGTCCGGCTGGCATATGATTGATACGTCATAGATCTGTTACGCATGCGCAATTGACACGGCTAATTACGTTTACTTTCAAGGGGAAAAAATCGGGAAACTTACTTTCTGGATGCGCCTCGTAGCTAAAAATTGAAAAACAAAATATGTACAAAGCAATTAACAATACATTTTTATTTTCAGAATACTAGCCAATTAAAGAAATGATCCTTCTGAATAGTTTATTCTCTATTTGTAATATTCTTTAACTCTTAAAACTAAAGAAAAAAAGTATTTTACAAACAACTTCAAATTAGTGTAATTCTGAAAATATTGAGATTAGGACAAATGTTTATATTACATTTTTTTTGCTGAGAATGTCTTCGAAAATAAGCTCCATAAGTGGCGGTAAATTCTCCTTTATACAAATCGTGTCGAAATGTAAGTATGGTTTCAGCATAAAGGCAGTAAAAATTAGATATTTCTTTTTAGATTCGATAATTATGTCATTAGCTCTTGGTAATGATATAAAAATATTCAATATTTCTTTCTTACAACTCGAGTACTTTCCTTGTAAGTTCGTCGCTCCGTCTATAAAACATAGAGACAAGATGGGGCTTTCGTTAATATATTGACAGTAATAATTCATTTCATGATAGCTTTTGGAAATTTTCTCTCATTTATGAAGTACTATCGGAAATTTTTCTGACTGTACCGACAGCAAGGCGATTTTAAATGACACGAAGTTCTTGCACACCTTTCTTGCTTTGTTCCTTCACTACAGATTATTTTAAGACGCTATCACCGGAAATCAGGTCCCGTATTCCGCGTCTATTCAACTGTATATTATATGGGCCTAATACATAAGTCGTTCCAATGCCGCACCCGAGGGTGACTAACATTATGTAAATTCAATTTCTTTCAGTTGTCCTATAACACAGTAGTTTTAAGCATTAATTCGTGATGTGTGATGAAAAGAAAGCGGGGCATTGAACGCCAAAAAAAAAAAATACATAAAATAAAAATGAGAATAGCGGGAAGGAGGGAATTGGTAGAACATGAAAGGAAGTCGAGGAAGCAGTTGTTTTCGGGTGAGTGGGTGAAATAAGATATTTCTTTTAATTGGATACAGCAAGGAAAAGAAAACAGTTCAAAAGCGAGGTGTAGGTTACTTTGGATGCGAAAAGAAGTGACTTAATAAAGCATAATGGAAGTCAAAAACATATGGAGAATGTTAAAGTGATCGGCAGTACAAGATGGACCTCTCAAGTATTACTAAATATTTATATTTTATCGTTCCACATTATCATTAATAGATCTCGGAAGTAGTCACATTACACTTGCTCATAACTGTCGCTCTGTTATTTAAAACCAGCATACCGCTGATAAAAAGTAAAAGTACTATTACTTACAATGGGCAGATTAAAAACAGTACTTGTGATCGGCTATGTTAGTTTCTCGAAATTCCATATCCGTCCGAGCCCTAGTCAAGTTAATGTGAGGCCAGTTTACTGTTGTACAGTTTATTACTAACATACTGTTTTGTTATGTTTATTATTATTTATTATTTACGACGCTTTGTCAACTCCTGTGGATATCTAGCGTCTGAATGAGAGGAAGGTGATAATGCCAGAGAAATGAGTCCTGGGTCCAGTGTCTAAAGTTATCCAGCATTTGTTTTCATTGGGTTGAGGGAAAACCCCGAAAAAAAACCTCAACCAGATAACTTATCCCAACCAGGATCTGAACCCGAGGCCGCTCGTTTCATAGTCAGAATGCTGTTACTCCACAGTGGTGGACTTGTTTGCTTTTACTCTAAGTGAATCACATAATATTTTTTTAATAATGGAGGATACAATTACATTATATTATATTTTTCCGCAGCTATAGGCTATTTTGATATATATTTAAATTATTTAAGTGCATTTATCCCCATTTTTTAGATTTGCTTGTTTTTCAGATTTCCAAACCAAACATACAAGAAACGGAAGCTACAGTGACAGATATCAGATCTATCGTAATAATCACCACTCATTATGTTAGTTTTAGTGAAGTCAAACATAACTGTTGAAATAGTCAATCTGAATTTTAGCTATTACCAAAAATGTCGCCCTTAGGCTGAGGTAGGAATCACGACCTGTAAAACATAGCGTACTATATCTACACCCCAGCAAAATGCGTAATTACACCGATCGTGTCATCAGTAGGCAGTTTCCAACAATATGACCTCCACGATCTCCAGATCTCATTCCGGCCGATTTTGGCTGTGAGGTTACCCTACGAAAAGAGTTTTCGTGGCACACCCAAATTTAAAGATACTATATTGCAAGAAACTAAGAATATTCAAAGTCATTTTCTGCAAAATGCTGTGTGTAGTGCCGCAGGAAGTATGACTCAGCATTTTCCAATCTTTCCTATTTCCTGCCTTCCTCTTAGTCTCCACGTATGATCCATATATCTTAATGTCGACTATCATCTTCTGCCCCGAACTCTTCTCCCGTTTACCATTCCTTTCAGTGCATCCTTTAGTAGGCAGTTTCTTCTCAGCCAGTAAGAAGATGATAATATGATGTTTTAAAATGAATAAAACCGGCATATATAAGGTCCTCTGTTGTAGCTAAAATAGCGACTGTTCATGAATTCACGGTCGTTTTATCGAATATATTCGATTGTTGAATTAATACGCACTGTTCATAAGAGAGACCAGTAATGGTTCCAGCTGCGTCATCATTTTCACAAAGCCCTGGAAAGTATGCTTACTTTCCGGGAAAATATTTATCTCTTGTTTAATCCCCAAAACTAACGTGCAGCTCTATCCGCACACTGATCGCCATGGAATTCTAGGATTCTGATAATTTGCAGTCCCTTTGGGATTTGCAGCCTACTGTCACTTCAAAATCGCCAACGTGGTGGAAATGACAGCACAGAACGCTATTCCCTGTCGGGGAAATCCAACTAATAACCGAATCGTTAGCAAGTCCTTAACCTTTGATCAATAGTGAATGAACATTCTACTCCACTGACGACACACCAATCAGCATCAATGCATATTGCTTCAATGTTTTCTGTGCGGCACGGTCTAGTTGTAATTATTACATGCCACGATCAACTGGATTTTTCTACAAAAAATATTGTAGTAGATTGCAGCCTGTTACATTGCAATTGAAGCCTTTTGATATTGCGTAGAGAGTACGAAACATTTTCAACTCTTAATCTATTTACACTTTCAGAGCTTCATAAGATATATTGGTTTTCCATTTGTGATAGAACATAAAGTTGCCTCGTTTAATTATTAGGCAGCGGCATTCCTTTTAAGATTTGTAGGTCTTTATTGCATGCACCGATAATAAAATGAAAATGCGACGTTGTCACGTCTTGTTTGTTGCTGCTATATATTAATATAACATGGATATGGGCTAGGCTTAATTGTTCAAAGCATGAGTTAATTTGAAGATTATTTATATTATTTAGATTATGTATTTTAAATTAATTATTTAAAGAAATAATTAAATGTTTCTCCATAATGAAAACCGGAAAGTTTGACTTTTTGTAATAATTCTTTTATTGTTAAGGATTGGCCCTTATTGTAAGAACTATATATTTCACAGCGAATGTAATCACACGTAAAACCATCTACTTTATTAAATTTTGTGACTTTGTGTCCACGCTTTTTTAGGTGTCTTAGGTCCCTTTTTACAATTTTACTTACAGTATTTCTATTTAATTTAAGAATTTTAGATGTCTCCGAAATTTTTCCTTCACCTAAATTGTTTTTCAGAACATACGTGTGAGCATTGCACGCAAACGTTTGACACTGCTTACATAATTTTGGTCTAGCTTTTGAATTTGAATTGTTATTTAATTCTGATATATTATTATTATTATTATTATTATTATTATTATTATTATTATTATTATTACCATCGTCGTTATTGACGTTCATGGGTATCGGTTCCGACACTTCACTCGCTTCCCACGGCCTCCACATTTTTATTATACACTGAACTGTAATATAATTAATTTTCACTGTGAACTAGAACAAGACACACTGCTAAAATTTGCAACTCTGGTTTATACACTCCTCGTGGAGTATTGAAGCGGCCTTCAAAAGACTTGACGACGACAATGGAACGGCCTTCAAAAGACTTGACGACGACAATGGACAGCGACATAATTAAAATTATTGAAACTACAAAGCTTCCGTCCTCTTTGACACCGCTAGCCTACTAATTGAACGTGGCTACTCTTTTTTATTTTATATATAGCCTACTTCAGCGTTTTCAACCCTTTTCAACATGTGACACACTCCAAGTTGTAGTAGCTCACTCGTATAATTTAAATCAGAAGATTTTTTTTTCAGAAAACATGTAGAATACGATATTATTTAAAGTTGTTCCATAGTGGCACTTGTGGCGGAAAAGTGTCGCAGACGCGGTTTTTCTCGGGATTCTCCCGTTTTCCCATATTAGGCATCTACATCATTCCATCAACATTTCTCCATTCCGTTAACATTTCACGTCATTCCCCAAAACGCTGATTGGTGACGCACGGAAGGGGCTGGCCTACGGACGAAACCTGGATACGTTGCGAACCTTAGTGTGGTCAGCCGGTGTGAATTGCGAATGCGCCCAGCTTAGCGGTCACAGCAATAGATCAAGTAAGGTCGCAGTGATGGGTCGAACTGCCCCCCCCCCTTAAAATCAAATTCAATTTAATTCAATTCAAGGTTGGTGCGATATTCTAACTTTACAGATCTGGATATCCTGGTTGCGCGTCAGTCATTCTTTTCTCTGCTGCCACACTGTGTTGACTGAATGTTAACTTGTGGTGCGTTCGCTGAAACTTGACTTTTGTGCGCTCAATTTCCTTACCACTCTTTTCACTCTTATTTTCTCAGTTTGTTCTACAGCAACCTTCACTATTTTCATTTTCTCGCGGCACACCAACAGATTATTAGCGGCACTGCAGTACGGTATTTATTCACTTATTCTTATAATTCATTTATTGCTTATTTCTATCATTTACTTATTAACTTAGACAATTAAATTTTTATTCACTTAAATATTACTTAACTTATTAATTTATTCTTTTATTCAATTATTTTGTTATTTAATTATTTTTGATTATTTATTTTTAATTATTTATTTTGTTATTCGATTATTTTGTTATTTAATTAATTTGTTATTTAATTATGTTATTATTAAATTATTTTTATTTAATTATTTTAATTATTCATTTTTAATTACTTATTTTGATACTCGATTATATTCTTCTTCTTTACTTAATTTGTTATTTAATTATGTTATTATTAAATTATTTTGTTATTTAATTATTTTAATTATTTATTTTTTACTTATTTATTTTGATATTCGATTATATTGTTATTTAATTAATTTGTTATTTAATTATTTTATTATTAATTTATTTTGTTATTTAATTATTTTGTCATTTAATTATTTTGTTATTCAATTATATTTTGTTACTCAATTATTTTGTTATTTAATTATATTCCTACTTAATTACTTTGTTTTTCAATTATTCTGTTATTTATTTTGTTACTCCATTATTTTGTTAATCAATTATTTCTTATTTAATTACTTTTTATTTTATTATTGAATTCTTTGTTATGTAATTATTTATTGTTATTTATCTAGTTATTTATCTTGTTATTTATTTACCTTGTTACTTATTTATCTTATTATTTATTTAGTTACCGTATTTATTTATTTATTTATCTATTTATTTATTTATTTATTCATTTGTTTTTTCATTTGCTAATTTATTTATTCATTTATTTGCTTATTTACTTATCCACACATTTATTTATTTACTTATTGAATCATTAACTCTTTTATTCATTGACTATCACTTATGTAATATTTCCATTTCATTATTTACAAATTTTATTAATTATTTTGCACCTGATTGAAGCAATTAAAAGATAATAAAAATATATGGATTACAGCGTCACAGAACTGAACAGATAAATTTTGAAGTAAGACAACGCTGCAGTACGTCGCTGCTACGTTTTAATATTTTTATATTGTTACTCTGTGCGAGAGAGAGACAAAGACATTGTCTATGACTATATCATGAGAACAAGAGAGCGATCGTACTACACAGGTAACGTAACAGTGAAGCGCTGTGTAGTATAAGCACAGTCTAGTATATACAGTCACGAAGCTCAATACGTAGTAAATATGCATCCATAGATAGTTGCTGATCACTAGGATTGCTAATATCGCCTTTTTATAGACAATGAGAAATAGTACTGGAACTGTCTATTGTTTTGCGGATAGAGGAGACGGCCTCCAGATATGGAGAGTAGCTGCGTATGTATTGTATAAGCAGTCGTGGACAGCCGATAAGGGGTGGTCCTCCAGCTTGGGGGTTGGGCGAAGGGCTAACAACCCATCACCGTAAAAACAGCTTGTTACGAAACCTAACAGTAAGCCTCGGAATGGGACTGATTCTCCGGCACGACCACAGCAAAGGAAGCTGCACGCATTGTATTCTTCACCTGACATAATTAGGAACATAAAATCCAGACGTTTGAGATGGGCAGGGCATGTAGCACGTATGGGCGAATCCAGAAATGCATATAGAGTGTTAGTTGGGAGGCCGGAGGAAAAGACCTTTGGGGAGGCCGAGACGTAGGTGGGAAGATAATATTAAAATGGATTTCAGGGAGGTGGGATAAGATGGTAGAGACTGGATTAATCTTGCTCAGGATAATCTTGCTTATGTGAGGGCGGCAATGAACCTCCGGGTTCCTTAAAAGCCAGTAAGTAAGTATTGTCTATTGTTCCTAGCATCCTCACAACTCAAGCTTCGCGACTATATATAATAGACTATGGTACAAGCGACTGCCGTTCCACAAACAGAGTGGTCGGGTAATACTCAGTTCGTATGCTTAACACTAGATGATCTAAGTGGTCATGATTATAAATATATATTATTATAATGTACCGAAGTACATATGATATTTCCATGCAGATATTCTGCGTCATCATACGATGAAAGAGTAATGGAACGGAGAAAAATTCTCTCCGGCGCCGGGATTTGAACCCGGGTTTTCAGCTCTATGTGCTGAAGCTTTATCCACTAAGCCACACTGGATTCCACACCGGCGTCGGAAGAATCGTCTCAGTTTTAAGTTCCAACTCTTGGGTTCCCTCTAGTGGCCGCCCTCTGCACTACGTCATAGATATCTATGAACCTAGGACCGAAGTCCACACATGTGCTGAGGTGCACTCGTAATGAGTGACTAGTTGGCCGGGATCCGACGGAATAAGCGCCGTCTTAAATCACGAAATGATTTACGCATATCATATATATTATTATAATGTACCGAAGTACATATGATATTTCCATGCAGCTATTCTGCGTCATCATACGATGAAAGAGTAATGGAACGGAGAAAAATTCTCTCCGGTGCCGGAGCTGAAAACCCGGTTCAAATCCCGGCGCCGGAGAGAATTTTTCTCCTTCCATTACTCTTTCATCGTATTATTATAAATGTTTTCACTTTTTCTTTAAGAATATAGTAGGCCATGTCAGCCAAAGAAATACAGTACTGGGTGAGATCTTATTTTCTAATAACATATTACGTTATCTACTTCATATATATATATATATATATATATATATATATATATATATTTACTATTATTTGCGAAATATTCCTATAAAATATCAAATTTAAGTTATGATTTTCTATGAATAAACTTGTTCTATCAAGGCAACGATACTAGAAAAAGGAATTTCCTAAACAGCAGTAATCTTGTAATGTTTTGCCATACTTCATGTTAGTTATTAAGAAATTAAATTGTATTATAAATTTCTACAGCGGATCAAGACTTGCAGTCTCTTCCTTCTGAATTCCTTCATTCAGGAAGCAAAATTCAGCTTTCGACATGAGATATTAAAAAGTCGGTATGAGTCAGTCTGAAGATCAGACATGAATACAAACTATCAATCAGTGTTGGCTATGTTCGCAAATGGAACGTTGAATTGGAAATCTCGGAGGGGCTTCAGAAAAAAAAAAATGTGCCGGATAATCAATATTCCTCTGATTCAATTTCGCATTCAAAAGCTTGTTGAGTAGTCTGACATTTTTAATGTTGGAGTTATACTCTTCTTATACGAAAGTGCGCCTACTGTAATTCAATTCATTATATTGACATTTGGCACTATATTAATTGTAATATTATAATATTCTATCATCTATTACCATCATGTACTTTCTTTCTTTTTTTGTTTGTGTTGTTTGTTTTGTTGTTGTTTTTTTCTCTCTCTTATTATGTATTTTGTGTATACATCTGTGTAAACCACCTGTAATTGGAAGCATGCTTCTGTTGGTGGTGGATTTAAAAAAATAAAAAAATAAAATAAAAATAAATAAAAATAAAATGGTAGATTTTCTTTTTAAAATGAAACA